>CM038680.1:605548486-605700304 GCA_021605205.1 Aegilops longissima
TGTTGCATCCATGTTTTGAGGTGTTTGCTTGATGTTTGAATGCATTTTGCATCAATGCCATGTTTATCTTGTTTTGCTCGTATCTTCTAGGCCGTACCTCCGAATTAAATGAACTTTATATGTAACTTGACTGGAATTTCGTGTAGATCATCTTGGTGCATCTTAACTTGCTGTTTAACCACTTGAACATAAGGTTTATTCAGATCTGGACCAATTTCGAAATTTGCATATGAGGACTTACCGGAATTGTTATATGTTGTTCCCGGCCTCATTTAAACTTGCTTTGATGTGCTGCTCTTGTTTGCATCATCTCTTGCCATGAGTAGCTTCATGTAGCCTTTGTCATGCATCATGCTTGATTGTGCATCATGTCTTGTTCATCGTGGTGTGTTTACTTTGTTGTGTGCTTCTTTCGATAGTTCCGTATCGTTGCGATCGTGAGGATTCGCTTCGTCACGCTTGGTTCGTCTTCGTGGCTTCATCTTCTTCATGGACTCGTTCTTCTTCCTAGCGGGATTTCAGGCAAGATGACCGCTACCGGATCTCACTACTATCATTGCTATGCTAGTTGCTTCGTTCTATCGCTATGTTGCGCTACCTATTACCTGTTTATCAAGCCATCCCAAATTGCCATGTCAGCCTCTAACCTTTTGCACCCTTCCTAGCAAACCGTTGTTTGGCTATGTTACCGCTTTGCTCAGCCCCTCTTATAGCGTTGTTAGTTGCAGGTGAAGATGAAGTTTGTTCCTTGTTGGAACATGGAGATGTTGTTCCTTGTTGGAACATGTTTACTTGTTGGGATATCACAATATATTTTATTTAATTAATGCATCTATATACTTGGTAAAGGGTGGAAGGCTCGGCCTTATGCAGTGTTTTGTTCCACTCTTGCCGCCTAGTTTCCGTCATATCGGTATTATGTTCCCGGATTTTGCGTCCCTAACGCGGTCGGGTGATTTATGGGACCCCTTGACAGTTCGCTTTGAATAAGACTCCTCCAAAGAAGGCCCAACATTGGTTTTACCATTTGCCTCACCACCACCTACATTTCCTTGGGAGTAATTAACCCAAGGGTCATCTTTATTCAGCCCCGGGCCAATGCTTGTCTAAGTGTTGGTCCAAACCAGAGCCACTGCGGTGCCGCCCCTAGGCAACTTGGGGTATCGTCGGTTGCAGACGTAGTGTTCATCCGGCCGTGGCTCGAGGCGAGATACGCGGCTACTATCGTGGGTGTCGGCACGCCGGAGGTTTTGTTGGTCTTGTTTTATTCTTTGTCGAAATGTCTTGTAGCGGGATTCGAGGCGATCGGGTCTTCCCGAGGAGAAGGAATATCCTTCGTTGATCGCGAGAGTTATCATGGGCTAAGTTGGGACACCCTGCAGGTATAAACTTTCGAGAGCCGTGCCGCGGTTATGTGGCAGATGGGAATTTGTTAATATCCGGTTGTAGTAAACTTGAAGTAAACTCTTCTAAAATACACCAACCGTGTGCGTAACCGTGAGTGTCTCTTTTCGGGGTGGATCGAGAGGAGAACACGGTTTCTGGGTTATGTCCGACGTAAGTAGGAGTTCAGGATCACTTCTTGATCATTACTAGTTGACGACCGTTCCTATGTTTCTCTTCTCGCTCTCATTTGCGTATGTTCGCCACCATATATGCTTAGCCGCTGCTGCAACCTCACCACTTTACCCTTCCTTTCCCATTTGAGCTTTGCTAGTCTTGATACCCATGGTAATGGGATTCTTTGAGTCCTCGTGGCTCCTGATTACTACATCAACAGATTGCAGAGTTCAGGTTGTGCGATGATCTTGACGCGAGAGCGATGTTCGCTTGTTTTGGAGTTCTTCTTCCGCTTCTTCTTCGATCGGGGATAGGTTCCGGTCGGCAGCCTGGCTAGCAGTGGTGGATGTCGTTTGAGCTTTGTTTATGTTTCATCCATAGTCGGATGTTGATCTCTTGTATATGATGTTGTTGTATTCTTGTGGCATTTGTGCCTTATGTATGTATCCCCACTATTATGTAATGTTGATGTAATGATATCCACCTTGCAAAAGCGTTTCAATATGCGGGTCTATCCTTGGTGGGACCTTCGAGTTCCTTTTGGATAGGGTCGCATATTGGGCGTGACAAGTTGGTATCAGAGCCTCGACCGACCCTAGGAGCCCCCTTGATTGATCGTGTAGTTCGGCCGTTGTCGAGTCTAGAAGAAAACTATTTTCGGAGTCTAGTTATATCGGAGAGTAGGAATTCTTTTTACTCCTCAGCCCCTTCGTTGCTCTGGTCAGGAATCTTGACGTAGGTGTTTTGAATTACTTCTCTTCCCCTTCAAATTTTTTTCTTTAGGTTCACGCAGTTGGTTTTCCGATCGTTGGTTCTCATCTCTTTTCATCCGGTGCATTTCTCGTCAAGTCGACTCGACCATCTTCATCTTTGCCAAGTTCAATCCTCAGTTCTTCCTCCGACGTCGTTGTTTTTCCTTGTCCGAAGTTGTCCTTGTTTTTCCCACCCGCCCTCCCTTCTTCCTCTCGGAAGCGGAGTCCGTAATTGAGTATCCTTCCTACTCGTGCGAAGTCTTTGCTTTCTTTCCTCAATGATTTGAACCGGTGTTTTCTCTTCAAGATATTCGTTGGTTTCCCCTTCCAAGTTGTCTTTGTTTTCCCACCCTCCCACCCTCTTCTTCCCGAAGCCTGAGTCTGTTTCGACCATCAATTTCATTCGTACGGAGTCTCTTCAGTCTTCCCTCAATCATTTCAACTGGTGAATTCTCGTCTCTGTGGACATTCTTCATCTCTTTTCTTTTCTGGTGGATTCAATTCAAGTATTCGGTGTTGATCATATTCTTTTCCTCGGCTCAAGTGTTTTCCTTGCTCGTTCGTCTCTCGCCAGTTTATCCTTAGGAGTGTTCAAGACATCTCGGGAGATTAAATCTCTGTTCCAATTAATTCGAGGTTGTCACCTCATTTAAATATTTTAGTTATTCCGGTGCATCATCTACCTCTTCAACAATCCTTTCCAACGGTGTTTTCTTTTAGTGGGCCCTAACCCACAGGTCTTTTCCCAGGATCTTACCTGACTCTTCTAATTTCCCCGGAGCTATTCCCAATTCTTTTCAAGTGTGATGTAAGAATGGATTCCATCAGTCACATGCCTTTTCCAAGATCAATTTCAAATCATTTCATTGTTGGCTCAACCTCTCTGTTTTTCTTTCTTCAGGAGTATCTCATTAATTTTGGTGGTGTTTCTCCTCATCATTTGAAGATTGAAGAGAGTTTTTCCTCTAATTCTTGCCCGTTCTCCCGAAGATTCTTGGTTCTAGCTTCATGTTATCCTCTTGAATTATTCTGTTTGTCAGATATTCTTTCTTACCCAGCCGGGGTATGTCTGGAGTTGTTTTTCCATTTCTTTTCACCGGAGGCCATCATTCCAGTTATCGTTCTCTATTTACCCCGGTGCTTCGTTCAAGTGTTCTTCAATCAGTTCGCGATCTCTTCGCTCTTTTGCATCTAAATACCCTCGAGCTTATTGGTTCTTCTAATTCTTCCCGGTGATTCATTCTCTTTCGTCAGTCATTTCCGAGTTCTAACGGTGGTTCTTTCAGATTCTTTTTCTTTGATTATCATATCAATCCATTCCTTCTTTCAATCCTACCGGTGGTTCATGAAGGCCTTCTCAAGTTTGCGATATGTCACTTCTCTACTCTTTATCAAGAAGAATAAGTAGTATGCAAAATCCATTGCTTGCCATCAATTTAATTTGATGAAGGATAATCATACAATAAATCTTATTCTTATTTCCTCTGAGTGATTAATTTCTTCCTTCGGAGTTTGTTCTTGTTGAATAAATTCTAGTTCCAAGTCTTTTCATCTTTTCTTTTTCGGAGTTCAAATTTTCCTCGACCATTTCGTCAGAACCTCCATCTAAATCATCGTAAGATTTAACCTTATTCTTTCTTCCTTCATTATATCTCATCATATTTTGCCACCAGAGTTCTTCATGGTGGTTCTTCATGTTTTAATCCATTCTTCAAGAGTTCATCAAGTATCATTCCATCCTCTCGAGCTCGTGTTCTATTCTTTCCATGTTCAGTTGGAGTGCTGCCTAAATCCTTTCAGTCTTATTCGTTTCTTTTCTCATTCTAACCACTCCGGTTAGAACGAGTGCTTTCATAGTCTATCCGATTCCGTGAGCTTTTGATTCTCGCCGTTCCTCTCTTCTTCTCGAGTGCTCTCGATTCTTTGCTTCTTTTCTTGAGTTCTTGTTTCACCTCATCCCTTTTCCCTTCAGTCTCGGTCCTAAGATCTCGGGACGAGATCTCTTGTTAGTGGAGGAGTGTTGTAACGCCCCGGATTCGATGCGCCGGTGTCCTTGATTATTCGCCGTCCTTGCCATGTCATGTGCTTGCGTGTTGCACTTTGCCATGTCATCATCTGCATTTCATATCATGTCATCATGTGTATCTCATTTTGCATACGTGTTCGTCTCATGCATCCGAGCATTTTCCCCGTTGTCCATTTTGCAATCCGGCACTCCTATGTCTCCCGGCGCCCCCTTTTGCCTCTTTTCGTGAGCGGGTGTTAAAGATCTCGGAATGGACCGAGGTTTATAGCGGCCTTGGTATAGCACCGATAGACCGCCTGTCAAGTTTCGGGTCATTTGGAGGTCGTTTGATAGTCCAACGGTTAACCGGGAAACCGTAAAAGCCCCTTCTCTGTGCAGCCCAACACCCCTTTCTAAGTGGCCCAAAACCCATCTAACTCCCCTCCATGCTCTCGGTCGTTCGATCACGATCGTGTGGTAAAGCTGCACCTCATTTGGAGCTTCCTAGCTCCCTCTACCTATATAAACACCCCCCTTCCCCGAAATTCGCGGTCTAATCCCCCCTAACCCTAGCTCCCTCCTCTTCCTCGCGCCGCCGGACATGTCCACCGCAGCCGGACATGTCCCCCCGTCATCCCGGCCGCCTCCCTCAGCCATTCGGCGCCCGCCACGTGGCCCGCCATTAATGCCGCCCGCTGGCCATTGACCGCCCGCTCGCTGTGCTGCCTGACGCGCCAAGCCTGGCCGCTGCGAAGGCCGCGCCTCCGGCGTCGCCGCCCGCCGCCAGGCGCCCGCGGCGCTTGCGCCAATCCCGCCGCCTCACGCCACGCCGCCGCCTCCGTCCGTCCGGCCGCCCGCCTGCTTGCCGCGGCCATTGCCTCTTCCATTGCCAGTTCCAGCCGCCTCGCCGCTTCGCCCGCCGCCAGACCGGTCCGCCGCCTCGTCCGCGCCTCGGCGAAGCTCGCCGCTTGACCCCTCGCCGGATGTCGCGCCCTTCCCGCCCCGGATCCGCGGGCCCGCTCCGTCCGTCCTCCTCCGGCCTCTTCCTCTTCTCCGACAACTACTCGGCGTCATCTCCGCGAGCCCGGATCTAGATCTGAAAAACGGAGGTTGACCCGTTTCCCACTAAGTCCCAGATTTTCGTTATTTTCTTGCCATGTTCATGCCATCGTATCTCTGCATCCGCTGCTCTGTTTTGTGAGTATAATATGTCATATTGTTCGTCTCGACGAGTACATCATTTCATATCATTGCATCATTTTAATTTGAGCTCATCTTGATGCCCGAAATGCTGTTGGAAGAGGGCTATGTGATGTTAGTTTCAGATTCTTATCAGAACATGCACTTTTGTCATTTTTGCCATGATTGATGTGTGCACCCTATGAGGTTGAGTCCTACATGTGTTTTGTAATATGCCATGCCATCTTTACAGGGGTGTATACCATGTATTTTTGTGATCTCTGTGGTGACTAGCACAAACATGTAAACTAGGCTTCATGATGTTGCTGATTTCAGCCCTATTGCTCACGATATTTTTATGCCATGTAAACTTGATGCTACCGAGAGATCCATGCATATTTTGAGATACTTCATAAGGATGTTTTGAACATATGGTTATTCTCTATCCATCCATGCCCTTGTTTGCAATTATGGAGTGCCATAGCTTGAGTCAATCGAGCTCTACTTTTGCTATAAAATGTTTCCTGGCAGGTTGTTTACATGTTATTCAATTTTGCCAAGGTTGTTGTAGTTGATCCTTGCATGCTATGTTGTTGTTCTTGCCATGTATAGCTTCTATGCCATGTCTAGTTTCTGGTTGTATGCTTGGTTTGTCATGCAATGCCTCGTAGTGGGTGCATCGAGCTCGTTAACATGCCTACTTGTTATCTGTTTATGCCATGCTCCAGTTTTTCACCAAGTCTGAATCTGTTTATGTTTTTGCTATGTTCACATGCTTGCAACTGTATTTTCTGATCCCTTTTGGCTTATGGTCACTAAGGGACTCTTGTTCTATGCATTTAGTAGTATCATGTCATGCCTTTGTTTGCATTGATAAGTTCCTGTAACATGTTTTTTGATAGCTCTAAACATTGCAACCTGATGTTATTTCTGCTAAAGTCTGAAACTGTTATTATTTGCAATCTTGCCATGTCTTTTTGAGCATGTTCTAGTGATTTCTGGAGATAGCTCAGTGTTCATGTTTTGTCATGCTTTACCTGTACTTCATGCCCATGCCTTTTGTTTTCACGTTGAGGTGCTGTAGCATATTGTTTTGATGCTTGCAATATGCCTACTTGCTGTTATGGACAGATTGTTGTTATGCCTTGTATAGAGTGTGTGTTGAACCGTTGCTCCGTTTTGAGTGTGATCTATATGAAACTTGCTTGATTTGGCATGTAGCTTCATATTGTCATGTTGCATCCATGTTTTGAGGTGTTTGCTTGATGTTTGAATGCATTTTGCATCAATGCCATGTTTATCTTGTTTTGCTCGTATCTTCTAGGCCGTACCTCCGAATTAAATGAACTTTATATGTAACTTGACTGGAATTTCGTGTAGATCATCTTGGTGCATCTTAACTTGCTGTTTAACCACTTGAACATAAGGTTTATTCAGATCTGGACCAATTTCGAAATTTGCATATGAGGACTTACCGAATTGTTATATGTTGTTCCGGCCTCATTTAAACTTGCTTTGATGTGCTGCTCTTGTTTGCATCATCTCTTGCCATGAGTAGCTTCATGTAGCCTTTGTCATGCATCATGCTTGATTGTGCATCATGTCTTGTTCATGCGTGGTGTGTTTACTTTGTTGTGTGCTTCTTTTCGATAGTTCCGTGATCGTTGCGATCGTGAGGATTCGTTCGTCACGCTTGGTTCGTCTTCGTGGCTTCATCTTCTTCATGGACTCGTTCTTCTTCCTAGCGGGATTTCAGGCAAGATGACCGCTACCACGGATCTCACTACTATCATTGCTATGCTAGTTGCTTCGTTCTATCGCTATGTTGCGCTACCTATTACCTGTTTATCAAGCCATCCCAAATTGCCATGTCAGCCTCTAACCTTTTGCACCCTTCCTAGCAAACCGTTGTTTGGCTATGTTACCGCTTTGCTCAGCCCTCTTATAGCGTTGTTAGTTGCGGTGAAGATGAAGTTTGTTCCTTGTTGGAACATGGAGATGTTGTTCCTTGTTGGAACATGTTTACTTGTTGGGATATCACAATATATTTTATTTAATTAATGCATCTATATACTTGGTAAAGGGTGGAAGGCTCGGCCTTATGCCGGTGTTTTGTTCCACTCTTGCCGCCCTAGTTTCCGTCATATCGGTATTATGTTCCCGGATTTTGCGTCCCTAACGCGGTCGGGTGATTTATGGGACCCCTTGACAGTTCGCTTTGAATAAGACTCCAAAGAAGGCCCAACATTGGTTTTACCATTTGCCTCACCACCACCTACATTTCCTTGGGAGTAATTAACCCAAGGGTCATCTTTATTCAGCCCCGGGCCAATGCTTGTCTAAGTGTTGGTCCAAACCAGAGCCACTTGCGGTGCCGCCCCTAGGCAACTTGGGGTATCGTCGGTTGTCGACGTAGTGTTCATCCGGCCGTGGCACGAGGCGAGATCTGTGGCTACTATCGTGGTGTCGGCGACGCCGGAGGTTTTGTTGGTCTTGTTTTATTCTTTGTCGAAATGTCTTGTAGCGGGGATTCCGAGACTGATCGGGTCTTCCCGAGGAGAAGGAATATCCTTCGTTGATCGCGAGAGTTATCATGGGCTAAGTTGGGACACCCTGCAGGTATAAACTTTCGAGAGCCGTGCCGCGGTTATGTGGCGATGGGAATTTGTTAATATCCGGTTGTAGTAAACTTGAAGTAAACTCTTCTAAAATACACCAACCGTGTGCGTAACCGTGAGTGTCTCTTTTCGGGGTGGATCGAGAGGAGAACACGGTTTCTGGGTTATGTCCGACGTAAGTAGGAGTTCAGGATCACTTCTTGATCATTACTAGTTGACGACCGTTCCTATGTTTCTCTTCTCGCTCTCATTTGCGTATGTTCGCCACCATATATGCTTAGCCGCTGCTGCAACCTCACCACTTTACCCCTTCCTTTCCCATTTGAGCTTTGCTAGTCTTGATACCCATGGTAATGGGATTCTTTGAGTCCTCGTGGCTCTGATTACTACATCAACGATTGCAGAGTTCAGGTTATGCGATGATCTTGACGCGAGAGCGATGTTCGCTTGTTTTGGAGTTCTTCTTCTGCTTCTTCTTCGATCAGGGGATAGGTTCCAGGTCGGCAGCCTGGGCTAGCAGGGTGGATGTCGTTTGAGCTTCTGTTTATGTTTCATCCATAGTCGGATGTTGATCTCTTGTATATGATGTTGTTGTATTCTTGTGGCATTTGTGCCTTATGTATGTATCCCCACTATTATGTAATGTTGATGTAATGATATCCACCTTGCAAAAGCGTTTCAATATGCGGGTCTATCCTTGGTGGGACCTTCGAGTTCCTTTTGGATAGGGTCGCATATTGGGCGTGTTCAAGTTGGTATCGAGCCTCGACCGACCCTAGAGCCCCTTGATTGATCGTGTAGTTCGGCCGTTGTCGAGTCTAGAAGAAAACTATTTTCGGAGTCTAGTTATATCGGAGAGTAGGAATTCTTTTTACTCCTCAGCCCCTTCGTCGCTCTGGTCAGGAATCTTGACGTAGGTGTTTTGAATTACTTATCATCCCCTTCAAATTTTTTTCTTTAGGTTCACGCAGTTGGTTTTCCGATCGTTGGTTCTCATCTCTTTTCATCCGGTGCATTTCTCGTCAAGTCGACTCGACCATCTTCATCTTTGCCAAGTTCAATCCTCAGTTCTTCCTCCGACGTCGTTGTTTTTCCTTGTCCGAAGTTGTCCTTGTTTTTCCCACCCGCCCTCCCTTCTTCCTCTCGGAAGCGGAGTCCGTAATTGAGTATCCTTCCTACTAAATGCGAAGTCTTTGCTTTCTTTCCTCAATGATTTGAACCGTGTTTTCTCTTCAAGATATTCGTTGGTTTCCTTCCAAGTTGTCTTTGTTTTCCCACCTCCCACCCTCTTCTTCCCGGCTTTGAGTCTGTTTGACCATCAATTTCATTAGACGGAGTCTCTTGATCTTCCCTCAATCATTTCAACTGGTGAATTCTCATCTCTGTGGACATTCTTCATCTCTTTTCTTTTCCGGTGGATTCAACTCAAGTATTCGGTGTTGATCATATTCTTTTCCTCGGCTCAAGTGTTTTCCTTGCTCGTTCGTCTCTCGCCAGCTTTATCCTTCCGGAGTGTTCAAGACATCTCGGGAGAGAGATTCGTCTGTTCCAATTAATTCGAGGTTGTCACCTCATTTAAATATTTTAGTTATTCGGTGCATCATCTACCTCTTCAACAATCCTTTCCAACGGTGTTTTCTTTTAGTGGGCCCTAACCCACGTGTCTTTTCGAGGATCTTACGACTCTTCTAATTTCCGGAGCTATTCCCAATTCTTTTCAAGTGTGATGTAAGAATGGATTCCATCAGTCACATGCCTTTTCCAAGATCAATTTCAAATCATTTCATTGTTGGCTCAACCTCTCTTTTTCTTTCTTAGGAGTATCTCATTAATTTTGGTGGTGTTTCTCCTCATCATTTGAAGATTGAAGAGAGTTTTTCCTCTAATTCTTGCCCGTTCTCCCGAAGATTCGTGGTTCTAGCTTCATTGCTATCCTCTTGAATTATTCCGTTTGTCAGATATTCTTTCTTACCCATCCGGGTTATGTCTGGAGTTGTTTTTCCATTTCTTTTCACCGGAGGCCATCATTCCAGTTATCGTTCACTATTTACCCCGGTGCTTCGTTCAAGTGTTCTTCAATCAGTTCGCGATCTCTTCGCTCTTTTGCATCTAAATACCCTCGAGCTTATTGGTTCTTCTAATTCTTCCCGGTGATTCATTCTCTTTCGTCAGTCATTTCCGAGTTCTAACGGTGGTTCTTTCAGATTCTTTTTCTTTGATTATCATATCAATCCATTCCTTCTTTCAATCCTACCGGTGGTTCATGAAGACCTTCTCAAGTTTGCGATATGTCACTTCTCTACTCTTTTTCAAGAAGAATAAGTAGTATGCAAAATCCATTGCTTGCCATCAATTTAATTTGATGAAGGATAAGCATACAATAAATCTTATTCTTATTTCCTCTGAGTGATTAATTTATTCCTTTGGAGTTTGTTCTTGTTGAATAAATTCTAGTTCCAAGTCTTTTCATCTTTTCTTTTCCGGAGTTCAAATTTTCCTCGACCATTTCGTCAGAACCTCCATCTAAATCATCGTAAGATTTAATCTTATTCTTTCTTCCTTCATTATATCTCATCATATTTTGCCACCAGAGTTCTTCATGGTGGTTCTTCATGTTTTAATCCATTCTTCAAGAGTTCATCAAGTATCATTCCATCCTCTCGAGCTCGTGTTCTATTCTTTCCATGTTCAGTCGGAGTGCTGCCTAAATCCTTTCAGTCTTATTCGTTTCTTTTCTCATTCTAACCACTCCGGTTAGAACGAGTGCTTTCATAGTCTATCCGATTCCGTGAGCTTTTGATTCTCGCCGTTCCTCTCTTCTTCTCGAGTGCTCTCGATTCTTTGCTTCTTTTCTTGAGTTCTTGTTTCACCTCATCCCTTTTCCCTTGGCCTGGTCCTAAGATCTCGGACGAGATCTCTTGTTAGTGGAGGAGTGTTGTAACGCCCCGGATTCGATGCGCCAGGTGTCCGCCAGTTATTCGCCGTCCTTGCCATGTCATGTGCTTGCGTGTTGCACTTTGCCATGTCATCATCTGCATTTCATATCATGTCATCATGTGTATCTCATTTTGCATACGTGTTCGTCTCATGCATCCGAGCATTTTCCCCGTTGTCCATTTTGCAATCCGGCACTCCTATGTCTCCCGGCGCCCCCTTTTGCCTCTTTTCGTGAGCGGGTGTTAAAGATCTCGGAATGGACCGAGGTTTGCCAAGCGGCCTTGGTATAGCACCGATAGACCGCCTGTCAAGTTTCGGGTCATTTGGAGGTCGTTTGATAGTTCAACGGTTAACCGGGAAACCGTAAAAGCCCCTTCTCTGTGCAGCCCAACACCCCTTTCTAAGTGGCCCAAAACCCATCTAACTCCCCTCCATGCTCTCGGTCGTTCGATCACGATCGTGTGGGCGAAAACCGCACCTCATTTGGAGCTTCCTAGCTCCCTCTACCTATATAAACACCCCCTCCCCCGAAATTCGCGGTCTAATCCCCCTAACCCTAGCTCCTCCTCTTCTCAAGGCCACGGACATGTCCACTGCAATGGACGCCCGTCATCCGGCGCCTCCTCAGCCATTCGGCGCCGCCACGTGGCCCCGCCGCTATGCTGCCGCTGGCCATTGGCTTGAACGCCTCGCATCGCTGTGCTGCCAGACGCCGCCAGACCTGGCCGCTGAAGGCGCCTCCGGCCATCATCGCGCCCGCCTCGCCGGCGCTTCACGCCGCCAGGCTCCGTCCCCGCCGCCACGCCTCCGCTGCCGCCGCCGTCCGTCCGGCGGCGCCGCCCGCTGGCTGGCTGCCTTCCGCCGCCGCCAGGCCAGCGGCCTCGCCTCGCCGCCCCGCCAGCCGGTCCGCCCTTCTCGTCCGCGCCTCGGCGAGCTCTCCGCCTGACCCCTCGTCGGTCGCGCCCTTCCCCGGCCCCGGATCCGCCGGCCCCCGCTCCGTTCGTCCTCCTCCGGCCTCTTCCTCGTCTCCGGCAACTACTCCGGCGTCATCTCCGGCGAGCCCGGATCTAGATCTGAAAAACGGAGGTTGACCCGTTTCCCACTAAGTCCCAGATTTTCGTTATTTTCTTGCCATGTTCATGCCATCGTATCTCTGCATCCGCTGCTCCGTTTTGTGAGTATAATATGTCAAATTGTTCGCCTCGACGAGTACATCATTTCATATCATTGCAACATTTTCATTTGAGCTCATATTGATGCCCGAAATGCTGTTGGAAGAGGGATATGTGATGTTAGTTTCAGATTCTTATCAGAACATGCACTTTTGTCATTTTTGCCATGATTGATGTGTGCACCCTATGAGGTTGAGTCCTACATGTGTTTTGTAATATGCCATGCCATCTTTAGAGGGGTGTATACCATGTATTTTTGTGATCTCTGTGGTGACTAGCACAAGCATGCAAACTAGGCTTCATGATGTTGCTGATTTCAGCCCCTGTTCTGCTGATATTTTTATGCCATGTAAACTTGATGCTACCGAGAGATCCATGCATATTTTGAGATACTTCAGTAAGGATGTTTTGAACATATGGTTATTCTCTATCCATCCATGCCCTTGTTTGCAATTATGGAGTGCCATAGCTTGAGTCAATCGAGCTCTACTTTTGCTATAAAATGTTTCCTGGCAGGTTGTTTACATGTTATTCAATTTTGCCAAGGTTGTTGTAGTTGATCCTTGCATGCTATGTTGTTGTTCTTGCCATGTATAGCTTCTATGCCATGTCTAGTTTCTGGTTGTATGCTTGGTTTGTCATGCAATGCCTCGTAGTGGGTGCATCGAGCTCGTTAACATGCCTATTTGTTATCTGTTTATGCCATGCTCCAGTTTTTCACCAAGTCTGAATCTGTTTATGTTTTTGCTATATTCACATGCTTGCAACTGTATTTTCTGATCCCTTTTGGCTTATGGTCACTAAGGCACTCTTGTTCTATGCATTTAGTAGTATCATGTCATGCCTTTGTTTGCATTGATAAGTTCCTGTAACATGTTTTTTGATAGCTCTAAACATTGCAACCTGATGTTATTTCTGCTAAAGTCTGGAACTGTTATTATTTGCAATCTTGCCATGTCTTTTTGAGCATGTTCTAGTGATTTCTGGAGATAGCTCAGTGTCCACTTGCAACAATGGATGACACCGCTGCAGTGGATTTCCCCGTGGGATCCTATGCTGCAAGCGTAGCTATATGATCTTGCTGAATTTGCCCCACCTCCCCCCACACACACACACACACTCGCTTGAATTGATCCGCGCCATTCGCCGTTGTAGTCTGTTTTTAATCTTTTTCAAGCGGATGCAGGTGAGCTCGGGCTCCGACCGGAGTTCTGGAGCTCAAAATTTGTAGTGTTCCTCTAGAAGAAGCTCGAAATTACTTCTATACTGATTAACTAATGTGTGGAAAAAAAACTGATTAACCGATGAAACAACCAGTGTTTGGTAATTGGCACACTTCCGCGGGGGTGCATTGGTGAGCTGGACGGGGCCCCACCCGCAGCAAATTGCTTCTATTATGGTGGCCGCCTCCTCTCCCTGGCCAGATCCCAAATTTGAAATCGCCCAACGTCTCCAGACTCCTCCTCTCCGCTCTCCATTTCAAAAACCCCCAATCTCGTCCTCTCCCCACCCCCACCCCCACCCACCGCCGCCGGCCCGCCGCGCCGCCGCTCTGCCCAGATCCCGCCCGCCGCAAGCCCATCCCCGCCTCCATCGCAGCCGCAGCGGCGCCCGCAGCCGCAGCCGCGATGCTGTCGGACGGCGGCGACGACGACAGCTCCGCCCCCGCGCGGTTCGAGCTGCAGGAGGACCCCTCCTTCTGGAAGGACAACAACGTGCAGGTATAGCGATTCGTCTCGCCGGGAGCTCCCGCGTCTCCGCCTCCCCGATTCCCCCTCGCGGTGGCGTCTCGATCTAGTTTCGCCCGTGCCCGCGCCCGCGCGCTGCGCCGTTGGAGCATTTCGTCGAGCACCTAGGTTCGTCACCTCTGGTCCGCGCTAACTGCTCCGTCCCGCAGGTCGTGATTCGTGTCCGGCCGCTCAGCAGCAGCGAGATATCGGTGCAGGGGGAGAAGAGGTGCGTCAGGCAGGACAGCGGCCAGAGCATCACATGGACCTGCCACCCGGAGTCCCGGTTCACCTTTGATCTGGTTGCCGATGAGCACATCACGCAGGTATACTCCTTGTTTCCCGGCATCATGTTCCTGTTCGTCCGTTCCTTTACTTGTTCCACAGATGCGTAAACGCTCTTGTGCTTGTGCTGTGTAGGAGAGTCTTTTCAAGGTGGCTGGGGTGCCCATGGTGGAGAACTGCATGGCTGGCTACAACAGTTGCATGTTTGCTTATGGGCAGGTGAGCTACAGCCTCCACCTGCTGTTGCAGTGTGCTTACTCTCTTTTATTTGCACTTCAAATCATTGTGCTTACAAAAGCGTCCTGTTTCTTAGACCGGTAGTGGCAAGACCCACACGATGCTTGGGGACATAGAAAATGGCACACGGAGAAACAATGAGAACTGTGGTATGACGCCTCGAGTGTTTGAGCATCTCTTCTTAAGAATACAGAAGGCAAGCTCTGATGATATGTTGGTTCTGATGTCTAATTTTGTGCTTTAGATGCTGTACTGTTTCTAAGGTAAACTTTTCAATTGGTGTTTGCAGGAAAAGGAAATAAGAAGAGACGAAAAGCTCAGTTTTACTTGCAAGTGCTCATTCTTGGAGATATATAATGAGCAGATTCTGGATTTGCTCAATCCAAACGCAACAAACTTACAGGTGATTCACTAAAATCTAGTGCCTGCGTATTGGCAGCTATTTGGTGGTTGCATCTTTCCCGTGACACTGTTGGGAAAAGTTTACAAAGTTGGCATCTAACTTCTTTGGACCATGACCTTCTTAGCTATGCTTTTCTTTTACAGTTAAGGGAGGATGCGAAAAGGGGTATGCATGTTGAGAATCTGACTGAACATGAGGTTTCTAATGCCCGAGAAGCACTGCAACAACTTATCGAGGTCAGTGTCCCAAAAACAGCGTAGTAGGCCTGATTTTGGCAGTACCTGTGTCAATGATTGCAGAATGATTAATATAACATGCCTACATCAATTTTGCTCAAGGTTCCTCGCACAAATAGTCAAATGCACATATATAAACTAAGTGTATAAATATAAACATGCTGTTTCAATCTCCAATTCCTTGTCTCCTTGACTTCTCTTTTGATCGTTTTAGCAACCGTCACTGACAATTACAGCCACTTACTTTTCAAAACTATATACTTAAACATTACGCAATACAGTTTTCTTTTGATGCAGAATGAATAGCAATACGTAAATATGAATTTTAAATATGAAAAACAATTAGCATATTGTACTTTACTGAGTAGATGGAGTGACTGAACTATTTAGAACATGGACTGCAGTTAATCTGATCAGATCCATCATTTTCGCATGGCATGTTACACTAGTTTTTCCTTTATCTCTAGGGATTGCAGCAAGTTTACCCTCCCTTTGTTAGTCAGTTTATTATCTGTGTTAGTTTCACTAGCTAAATTCTGCATTTTCTCTCCAGGGGGCAGCAAACAGAAAGGTGGCATCTACCAATATGAACCGAGCAAGTAGCCGTTCTCATAGTGTATTCACATGTCTTATAGAGAGCAAGGTATAGTTTTTGTGTAATAGTAGGAAGCAAAACATTCTTGCCTTGACTTTCAATGATATTGCTAGACCAGCATCTATTTGTCCCTACCTTAATGCATGCATATGTATTGATGCACTTAATCTTCTAACTGAACTATCAACCTTACAGTGGGAATCTCAAGGTATCAAGCATCATCGATTTTCTCATCTTAACCTTGTTGACCTTGCTGGCTCAGAGAGGTAAGTTCCACATGTAACCTTGCTTGTTTTGTTACGTACTCCCTCCTTCCATCTATATAGGGCCTAATGCCTTTTTCAAGACCACCTTTGACTATTGATAGGATTAATAGTACATGAGATGTATAATGTGAAAATTATATCATTGGAAGCTCCTTTCACATACGAATTTGATAGTATGCTTTGTGTAACTTGCATGTCATATATTATTGCTCTAACATTTGGTCAAAGTTAGCCTCAAAAAACGCATTAGGCCCTATATAGATGGAAGGAGGGAGTATGATCTTGTATTTCAGAGCTACCACAAATATACTTGTTATGCTTTTCAAGTCTCCTATTCTTGCCACTGAACGTGGATGATGTGTGATGTGCAGGCAAAAGAGTTCAGGTGCTGAAGGGGAACGCTTGAAGGAAGCTTCAAACATCAACAAGTCACTCTCAACCTTAGGGTTAGTTGTTGAGCTTCAATTCTTTACCTCAGATAATACTAAACTGTTCATAGCTTGACTTGATTCAGTTTAATCATTTCACTGTTTCCCTATGGGATTGTTACAGACATGTTATTACCAGCCTTATTGCTGTGTCAAACAAAAAGTCGCAGCATGTTCCCTACCGAGATTCAAAATTGACATTTCTGCTGCAGGTAATATGCACTGCTGAAGTGGTAGATTTCTCGCGTTATGTTTTTGACATCTCTGATGTTCACTTTGTTTACTTATACATTTTCATCTCTTTCCAGGACTCACTTGGAGGTAACTCCAAGACCACTATAATTGCAAATATAAGCCCATCTAGCTGGTAGACTTCTAAACATGACTTCTTTTTCCTTTTCTGCAAAAGGCTTTCTATAGTTACATGCATCTTACTGATATTTTAATTTGTATTTCTAGCTGTGCAGCTGAGACGTTGAGCACATTAAAATTCGCGCAACGGGCTAAGCACATACGGAATAATGTATGTCATGAACATGTCTTATTGACTTGTTTTTAATACGCAAAACAATAACTAATTGTTGCTTTTGTAGGCTATTATAAATGAGGATGCCTCTGGTGACGTTCTGAGCATGCGTTTAGAGATCCAACATCTCAAGGTATAGATGATGCATTTCAATTTTGGTTTAATGAAAAATATTCTGTGCACTGGATTGCAATAAGTTCCAGGTTAACATGTTTTTTTCTAACTATGGTCCTTTGTGCTATGATTGACATTTGTTGTTAATTAACAGTGGCCTGTGCCTGATATTTTTTGTTGCAGAGCGTTAATATGTTTTGTTGTACACAATCTAATGCTTTGCTATTACCACAGAAAGAGCTTAGTCGCCTGCAAGGACAATCTGGATTTACTAACAATGGATTTGTCTGCGAGTCCCCTAGCGCATTCAAATGGGATCAAGCTAATGGCACATTCAGTCCACTTATGTTTGATAAGAGAGCTACACAGGTATTCATATACTGTTTTGTCTATCTCGAACATTATCCATATACTGGTTATGTTTGTTGAACTTATGTTTTTAACCGTATGCTTACTTTCTCTTTCTTGTGTTGTGTTCAGAGGAGAGATTATGATATTACACTTGCCGCTGCTTTTAGGAGGGAGCAGGAAAAAGAAGCAAAGCTAAAGGCAGCAATTGCTGCAAAGCAGATTGCCGAAGAGCTGGTATGCATCTCTCTTCACTACATTAGATTTTGTAGATACTCTAGAACACTTTGTCACTAAAAAAGCAAATATATGCCAGTATAGTATTTTTTTCCTTAATGTCAATTTGTTGTTGCACCACAGGCGACTCAAAGATCAGAAGAGGTGAGAAGTTTCAGGATGAGGCTTCGCTTTCGTGAAGATCGAATCAAGAGATTGGAGCAAGTTGCATCAGGGAAGTTATCCGCTGAAGCACATCTCTTGCAAGAGAAGGAAGACCTCATGAAGGAAATCGAAGCTCTACGGAACCAACTAGAACGAAATCCAGAAATTACAAGATTTGCTATGGAAAACCTACAACTGAAGGAGGAGATTCGAAGGTTAGCTTCGGTATCCAATCACTTCAGTTTCCCCCTTTTCTACTGCCTACACTAATATAGTTCGTAGCTTGATGGCTTGTTTTTCTTTGAACTTGTAGGTTGCAGTCATTTGTTGATGAAGGGGAACTGGAAAGGTTGCATCAGCAGATAAATGTTTTAGAACATCAGGTATCCACTTTCATGACATGTTGCCTGTGAAGGGGAAATTTTCAGTGATAAAACCTTTTGTACTAAAAAAAATAGTCTTATAATTTTCTTGACATCCTGAACTTACTTAGTTTGTTTTCCTTTCAGCTCCTAGAAGCACTTGACTGGAAACTTATGAATGAGAAGGATCCTGTTAACAAGGTATGCTTATATAATTTGTGGACTTCACTCCCGTTTAGTGAAAATATATGCAATACTTTTGAGTTTTCTTTAAATGAATATGTCAATTCTGAACAAATGTTGCAGATTCCATCGCTGAACTTTAACTTGCTAGATGTTACAAATACTTGTATGGCATCATATCTCTTTACCTACCATTTGGCTTAAACAATATCCCATAATGACTTTTGCAGGACCTCTCACTATTTGGGGAGGAAGTTGGTGATGAGAAAAACGAGTTTCTTCTTGTGCAGGTTGGTATTGTAGAACTATATTTGGCATATCTTCTGATGATATCTTCACAGATTTTGTAAAACAACCTGTAAATTAATCATAAGTACACATTGTTGATCAACTCTGATACGCAGGAGGTAGCCGACTTAATAAGTATCCTATTCTGATTCATTATTTTCTGTAACACATCAGTTTGTAATGTTGTTATACAGGCCATTCAAAATGAGAGAGAAATAGAGTCACTACGTAAAAATTTGAGCGTCTGTCTTCAAGCAAAAGAGAAACTCGAGAGGTATATCACTATTTCTTATCTTGTGTATTCTTATATTGCATGCTATAGTTGTGTGGTATGATGAGAAAAGAATATTAATGTCATCAGCTTTTGCAATCATAATTAGTTCCTTAAATTTCCAGTATCCACTTCAGGCCCCATATCCTAACACAACTCTCACATATGTAACCCTTGGTGCCGCACGAAGTATAGTATCTACAAGTCAAAAACACTTTTTTGTTAGTGGTTTAAATTGTTGTGCTGTTTTTGCGTGCTACATTTCAGGACCTACCGTTTGGTTCTTGGTGTTCTTGTTATTGTTGTTTTGTCTGCTTAGGAACGAAGCCTAGAATAGTTGGTGGGAGATCACCCAGGTTCGAGTTCCCCTCAACCTGAATCTGGGTGCCTATATCACTGAAAAGTTTCTTAGTTCCTTCTGGATAATCTAGTACTTTTTTCTGCTTGGTAGTACAGTGCATATCAAATGAGTAATATGTTTCTTCCGTATTCTTTTGAGATATCAATTATTTAGTGGTTGGAGTTAATGGTGCATTTGTGCAAGTTAAAGAAAAGGCATCAGTTCTGAACACCTGGGTTTGTGATGGCTAGCGTAGGTGTAGATCAACCCCAACAACTCATCTGTGCTGCATTTTGTTTGATTTACTTGCATATGATATCCCAAGAATTGTAAAAAGGCCCTAAAGAGTATGGCCAATCATTTCTAAATTATCTTGGTTTGCATGCTTCACTAATGTTTTTCACTACATGCTACTCTTTGTGTGTCTGGAATTATGATTTTTTTTGCTTTTTCTTGTCCAGAGATTTATGTGGTTCATTTCTCACATCGGATGTTGTGCAGGCGTGTTGATGATTTGACTGTAGAGTTGGAGGTAGCGAAGAAATGCGACCATGAGAACAAAGAATTTAAGGCTGCACAGCACCAGGAACAGTCCGTCTTGCTTGATGCTCAGACAGAACTTAAGACATTGGTAGATGCAATAGCTACTGCAAGTCAAAGAGAAGCAGAAGCTCATGAAACTGCAATTGGGTTGGCCAAAGAGAATGAGAAATTGAGATCAGAGCTTACGACCCTGATCGAGGATAACAAGAGACTGGTTGATCTCTATGAACAGGCTATTGTCAACATTGAGGTGAAACAACATGGAAATTATCCTTCCATTCCTCAAACTGAAGATTCGAATGAGCAGCAAAGCAGCCATCCTTCTAATGGAGGGAATGATAGCCTGCTGGATGACCAACCAGAGGGTGCATATGGTTCACGCGGTGATGCTGTAGAGGAGCCTATGATAGTGGATGGAAACTGCAGCCACAAGGATGACCCTTCGAGATCTGAATTTTCAGAACTGCAGCTTCAACTGGAAGAGATGCATGAAGAAAATGACAAACTTATGAGTTTGTATGAGAAAGCTATGCAAGAAAGGGATGAATTTAAAAGGAAATTTTCTGAGCAAAGCAATCATGAAGCTACAGAAGACGTTCAGTTCAGAGATGCTGAAATGGATGAAGCAATGGATACCATGCAAAGCAATCCTGAAACTACAGAAGACATTCAGTTCAGGGATGCTGAAATGGATACTATGCTAAGCAATCCTGAAACTACAGAAGACATTCAGTTCAGAGATGCTGAAATGGATGCTGAGGGTTTCCAAGGAGAGCATGTACATGAGTCTCCAATTGTAGCTTTCAAAGAAGCGATGCAGCTTGTGCGTGTCAAGCTGGAGCATGTCCAAGACAAGCTTGTGACTGCCCAGGAGGCAGTGCAATATTTCAAACTACTTGAAATGGCTAGCACCAAGGCAGAGGAACTTTCATCAAGCATTCAGCTCTGCTGTCTAGATGTTCAGAAAGAGCAGGAAGACATCAGCGCCCTCAAGTCCGCACTGTCAGAATCACACGAGAGAGAAAACGCTTTGGAAGGCAAGATTTTCTCGCCCGCGGCATCATGCTGGGACCTGCATTTGAAAACCGAAGCCCTTGCCGGGTCCAAGTTTGGCGTCAACGTGGAACTAATGAATAAAAAGATGGAACAGTTGAGTAGCCTGAGAACTCGCAAAACCGAGATTTCCGCTGCACGTGCAGAGGCACGCAGGTCTGAAACCGAGCTGAGGAACAAAATCGATGGTCTTAAGCAGAAATACCGTTCCTTCGAGGCTCAAAGGAAGGAGACGGAAAGGGTTCTCTTCGCCATCGACAACCTGGAGTGCCCTACCACTCCGTTGCAGAAGCCCATGAATTTCGGCAAGGCGTCCGATCTGCTGAAGTCCGAGGAGGAGAGGACAAAGCTCTTGTCTGAACTGAAGAAGTCCCGCGAGCAGCTTAGCGTGGTGCAAAAGGAGATCAAGAGCATGAGGAACTGCGACGACATCGACGGCGAGATCTCACGCCTTGAATCAGAGGTGGAGGGCTGCTTCCTCTCCCTGCTGGAAGCCGACACCGAGAAGTTTGTCCGGGATCACACCATGGCCGATGTCTGGGAGGTTCAGCAGAAGGACTTGCCGAGCCTACTGGTCGACTACCAGGACAGCGTTTTCCACGTCAAGCTGGGGGAGGAGCAGATCAGGGTGTGCGAGGCGTCGTTGCAGCACCAGACGACGTCCCTGGACGAGATGAACTCGAAGCTGGGCCAGGCAATGCGGGGCCTCGGCGAGCTTCTGGTTGCCAGAGGTTTGGACGCCTCCACGCCCCACGTCTCCGACAAGGTGAAGGGGGACCTCGACGCCATCGAGGTTCATGTCGCGGAGGCCAGGCAGCTCTTGCTCGTCGACAACCAATAAGATTCGTTGCGAACCAAAGGAAACCGGTTCTCGCCATTGACAGACAGGCTGGTCTGTCTTCGCCTTCATCTTGTACAAATTATTTGTAACGGAACGTTGGTTCTCTCGGGTGCTGTTGTCTGTGATTCGATTCTGTAGGATGGATGGGTGGATGCAACCTCCGTCCTGAAAGTGGTCTCCTGTTCTCATCCACCACCCTCTGCTCTGCTCTTCGCCGTGCAAGACAGCAAATGATCGGACAATGTTGGTTTCAAGAGGGCTTGACTGTTTTGGTTTTCAAGTATATTAATTGTAATCTACTGTATGTTGCAGCAGTCAGCGAGGTTGCGTCTGTACGTTTAGGTTGCTGATGTTTCGGGTTCATCGGGGAAGGTTGCAGGCTGACGAACTTGTTTTTCATTGTTGTACATTTAATTTAATACTAATTAGCTTGCTTGCGTCGTGGCAGTTCCAAGTGTTTTCTGCAGCTCCATGCTGCCGCCCGGTTGTTTGGACTTTGGATTGCTTCTGGAAGCTGTGGAGCTATTTTTGTCTCTTCGGGGTTGCCTCTTTGTGTCCACTTGTTTGGTTGGACTGCTCGGCTCGGCTATTTGGTCATTCTTTTCCTGAAATCTACTACTTTGCCTCTTGGCTCCACTGATCGGTCAGCTGCTCTGTGAACCTAAAATAATCTCTCTCCACTCGTCATCATCATTTTATACGAGCAGCTAATTATAACAAGCGACACGGGATCGTATAAATAATTAACTCTAGCCCGTCACCATCATCCTCCTGACCTTATCAATCATACTCATACGTAACCGAGGCTGCGTCGTCAGCATCCACACCACACGGGTGCTTAGCCGAAAAGCGCCGTCTGATGCAAAATCTCCCGGAACTCCACTGCACAGTCCACACCGGGAGCCCGACACGCCGTCGCGGCCGTTCCCGTCGACCTCTCTCCGTCTTATCGCATCGCGTCGCAAAGGTGTGGCGCAGCCGATCGACCCCGGCCGCCGTCGCGGTCTCGCATACTTTTCGCGCGGTTGCGTCCCGGCATTCTGGCAACGACTCAGCCACAATAAAAAAAACAGTAAGGAATAATAACCTTTCAAAAAAACAGTATCCTAAAAAAAAGTAGGGATTAATAACATTTCAATTTCAAAACAAAAAACAGTATCCTAAAAAAAGTAGGGATTAACCTTTCAATACAAAAAAAAAACATCCTAAAAAACAGTATCCTCCAAAAAAAAATAAACAGCAGGGAACAACCTTCCAAGAAACAAAAACAGTATCCACAAAAAAAAAAAAAACGAAACATAACTGCAGGCCGCGTGAGGGCAGTAGAAAATTGCGGTTTGATTTTTTCTCCTCGCCCCGCCGCTACACGCCACGCCATCGTCGCCGCCTCCACCCCACAACAACCGCCCTCCTCTACATAACCGATCCGACAACCGCGCGGCCGCCCACGGTGGAGTCTCTCTCGCCGCCAACGACTTGGACCGGCGCGGCGGCGCGTTGAGGGTCGGGGGCGGGGAGCGGCAGATGCGGGACGGCGGCTCCGGCCCAGGCTCCGGCCGGGAAGGCGGGGTGGAGGAGAAGGAGAAGGAGAAGGAGAAGGAGAAGGAGAGGGAGCGCGGGCCGCGGCCGGGGTGCGGGGGCGAAGCGGCGGGGCAGGCGGCGGCGGACTGCGCCGCGGTGTGCTGCTGCTGCCCCATGGCGCTGCTGGAGCTGGTGCTGCTCGTGGCGGTCCGGCTGCCGGCCGACCTCGCGCGCCGGGCCAGGCAGAGGCGGCGCCGGCGGCGCGGCGGCAGCGGGTCCGCGTCGCTGTCCGGGAGCACCAAGGCCATGTTCGCGGGCGCGGACGCGCTGGAGGCGGACGAGGCCGAGGCCGGGGCCAAGCGCGAGGAGGAGGCGGCCGAGGCGGCGTCCGAGTTCGAGCGCGAGATCATGGCCTCCCGCCTCTACGGCGCCGGGTTCTGGCGCTCCAACTCCTCCCGCTCCAGCTCCCGCGCCTCCTCCGCGCGCCGGTAGCCGCGCCCGTCGACGGCCGAGTCGGCCAACAACAGCGACGTCATCCACCGCTTCTTCTTCTCCGTCGCGTCGAGTGCGTGTGTTCCCTGTGCCCGCCGTCGCGTCGCGTTGCGTGCGCGTGGAAAGATTTGCCCCGTCTCGTCGTCAGGTGTGTTAGTTTAGTTTAGGTTAGCATCCTGGTACAGCAAGCTATCGTGCGCACGTGCGTGCGTGCGTGCGATCTTGGCCATGGCGTGTCGCTGCTTTTAGGATGGGATGGATTCGTGATGGACCAGTGGAATTGCTTGGCTTGGCTTGGCTTCGGAGAGAGGAACGGTGGTCCTCCTCAACTCCTGAGTCCTGATCGAGCAGCATATGCTATTGTTGCCACCTGTGGAATTGGAGTTGGAATTGCTTGCATGGCACTCGTGGTCAAACAATCTAGTACTAGTACTAGTGATAATGTACAGTAGCAGCACTAGTGGCAAATCTTTTCAAGGAATTTTGTGGACCTAATGGCCATCAAAGATTGCCTCATTTGCCAATGTGATACACTCTATCTGCTACTAGTACTTTTTAGACTGCTATAGTGCAGCTACGAATCATGGGAGCTCACGATACGCTTGTTTTGTCTGCATATCTGCTTGTGACACTGTTTAGGGCTCTTTGATTCCAAGGATTGATTCAAAGGATTTTTGTGGAGGAATTAGTTCCTTGTGGACTTTCCCTTCATAGCCTGTTTGATTCGGAGGAGTGTAATATTCCCTTAGGATTGCTCTGTACTCTATTCTGAAGAAAAAGTTACATCCACTGAAACCTCTTCATACAACTTCTTTTTCTTTCCCGTGGCACCAAACTCACTGACTCAAAATCCTACAGTTCTCTAAGGACCCATTACCCGGCGAACCTTCGCCAGGGAATGTGGCATTTGCGAACGTTCGCGTGGCATTTTTAGTTTTGAAGCAGTGGGGAGAGATGGCAGTTTTTTAAGGCGACATGACATGTGGCATTTTTAGTTGGGGCAGTGGGGAGAGGTGGCAGTTTCTTAAGGCGACATGACATTTTCTCTCCGAGAAGGCAATTTTCGTTTTAGAACTGCCGGCGTTTGATATCGTTTTACAACTAAAACCACCTTCAAAGATGATTCGTTTGCCACCTCCCCTACAACCAACGTTCACCAGCTACAATTACCGTTTTCTAATCCTCTAAGATTCAAGCTAACATGTCACTCCAATCATGTATTTTCCTATTTCATAGTTTTGAAAATCCTATTCAAATAAGCCCTTACTTTTGTTGATCCCTGCTTCAGTTTCTATCAGATTAGCATAACCACTTAACAGTACATGTTAAGTGCATAGTTTGAACATATTCATAATAGAAGAACCAGAAATTGGAATTATGAAACAAACGGAAAAAAGGAACACGCTTAACAAATATGAACTCTGAAAGATCCCAGGGACAAACTAAAATGTCAGTGAGTTACAGTTGCTACTAGGAAAAGGCTGAAACATCAAGCAATTCTAGGTTGCTTCCAACACTAGATTTATTTGGATGAAGCAATAGTGTGCAACGGCGTTCGTGGGTTTCATACTCTCTTACCCATGCATCCCGGCAAAAGGGCGGCTAAGATTCCTTGGCGTAGTCAAAGACGGCAATGAAGGGCATGAGAACAGATCCTATCCAGAGCTTGCCATCCTTCTCCTCCACCTCACTAACAGCTCTCACCACCTGCCCTTTAGTGTCCTCCAAGATGTCAAGCACCTCCCCCTCAGGGCTGTACTTGATGATGAGCGCGTGCAGGTTGCCGCCGATCTGCATCAGGTAGTGATACTTGGCGGGGATCGGGAGGCTGAGCAAGAACTTTCTGAGTTCGACGCGGCGACTCAAGAGCCGGGCATATGCGCTGCGTCTGCAATGGATTGCTACCCAGAATTCACCCTTGTCGTTGGTCCTCACGTTGTCTGGGAACCCAGGCAGGATGGCGAAGAGATCGACGGTTCCTGCCTTCTCACCTTTCAGCCAGTATCTGCTCAACCTGTTTCGATAAGGGAACAATGATCAGTGTCTGATTTCAAGTACATGTAAGATAGCCTGAACCAAATGGAGAGACGAGTGTACAGACCTTCCACGCGATCCTTCACAAAAGACGAAGAACGAGCCATCCTTGCTTAAGCTCACCCCATTGGGAAATTGGAGGTTGCGATGAAGAACTGTTGTTTCCTTTGTTTGCGGATTGTATTTCAAGAGCCTCCCAGAGGCATCTCCGGAGAAAACCAACTGCATGAAATGCCTGCAAATGAATGGACACACTAATAATTAGTTGCTGCAACTCTATACGATCAAAGAAGTCCAGCTCGATGCCTCTCAGTCTACCCGAAAATCGTCACAAAGAAACTATAAAGGAGGAAAACGAGAACAGCTCGCACATTTACTCTGTGCCTCATGTGGAGCAGAGTTACTAAAGGTATGCTTTTTCACAGCAAACAAACCCTTCAATTGCTAGTACACAGTTCAGTTGAGGAATATTACTATTTGGGTAGTGATTTTGTTAGTATAAAGTTCAATTGAGGAATATTAGGAAATATAAAAATACAAGAAAGTTTGCGGTGCACCCACACTGACGTGCATTGTGGTGCATTCGCTTTTAAGCAGGATACAAATTATTACTAAAAGTAGCCAAACTTTCTCATAAAGATATGACTACTATTCATGTAGTTGACCTCCAACAATCAACAGATGATACTACCAGGGTTAGCAGTTGTTCAGTGGATAGGGTCCTAGTGTTTTCAGTTGGCAGTTGTTCAGTGGATAGGGTCCTGAGGTCTACTCAAAACTCAAGTTTACTAACGAGTGAGGCAGTGCATACAGTACAGCAAATATGTGCAAGTCCAACCAATACGATGATATGAAATTGAGGAGAGGAGAAGACAATCTGGCAAGTCTGATTTTTCGCACGATGCAAATTATTATGAAAAAGATATCAAAATTTCTCATGAGATACTGCTAACTCAGTAACTTAATACTGCCTCTGTTTCGTTTTACTTCGCGCATTAGATTTGTCTGAAGTCAAACTTTACAAAGCTAGGCCAAATTTATATTAGAAAATACCAACATCTACAATACCTAATAAGTATAATATGAAATTATATTTTACGGTGGATCTAATGATGTCGTTGTTGTATTGTGAATGTTAATAATTTTTTGTATAAATTTGGTCAAACTTTGAAGGGTTTGACTTCAGACAAAATCTAATATGCCGAGTAAAAAGAAACAGAGGGACTCGAGCTTCAGCAGTTAATAGATGATCCCATAGTTTAGAACTGCCACTTTGCCTGTCAAATTAAACTAACATAGGCCAACATTCCAATTACAGGGTCCTAATAGTTTTCAAGTAGCAGTTCAGTGGATGGGATCTCAAGCAGTCAGCAAGTAGCCCGCCGGCCCCTATAATCCCGGAGGGAGGGAGTACTAACAAGTGAGGCAGTGGATAGAGTACATATATCAGATATGTGCAAAACTGCAACCAGTAGTAAGCTGATATGAAACTGACGAAACAGAGGAGAGGAGAAGGCAATCTGGCTGGCATGACGGACCTTCTCTGGTAGAGGACGCTGCTGTCGGTGAAGTAGACATTGCCGTCGGCGTCGAGGTCGAGGTCGTTGGTGAAGTTGAAGCGCACGCCCTCGGCCTCCGTGGCGAGCGGCGTGGCCAGCCCGCCCTCGGGCCCGACCTTGGAGAGGCCGAAGTAGGCGTCGGCGATGTAGAGGTCCCCGTTGCGCTTGTCGAACCGGATGCCGAGCGCGCGGCCGCAGACGTGCTCGTCCTTGAGGTACTCCATGGGCGACGCCTTGGGCCCGCCGCAGCGCTCGGCGGTCCAGCCCGGCGAGGCGTGCGCGAAGTAGGCCCAGCGGGCCCCGTCCCAGACGAGGACGCGGCCGTCGGCGACGCCCGTGTAAGGCCCGCGGCCGAGCGGGTCGAAGGCGACGCTCTCGGGGCCCTGCACCTCGCCGCGGAACCGGATCTCCGCGCCGCGCAGCCGCTCCGCGGCGTCCGCGTGCGGGGGCATCTCCGCCGCGTCCGGGAGCTCCACGGGGAGCGCGTCGAAGCCCGGGAAGTCCACCATGGAGCCCAGCCGCAGCGGGTCCGTCGCGCAGAAGGCCGCCAGCGCCGCCACCACCGCCGCCGCGGCCACCACGCCCGCCGACGCCATTCCCGCTCCCTCTCTCGCGCGCTCTGGCTCTGCTTCTCCGCGCCTCTCGGTCCCTCCGCCTGCGGTGGGTTTAGCAGCCGCGTGTCATCGCTTTGTTGCGCTGCTGCCGGTAGTAGAGATCTGCCCGCCCGCGTCGTTGGGATGTTGATGTGCGGGCGCGACGACGCGAGGGGCGCCTCGGAGCGCGCATGCCAACTACCCCTCGGCTTCCCCTGCACCTGCGCAACGCACATGCCGCCATCAACCGCTGCCCCGTCGGTATTCACTCCCAGGCCCAGCACGAGCGCCCAACCAACTCCTCTCTGCTTTTCTTAAGGCAAGAGTCGACATGAAGATAGCCACTTGGTATTTTTTTTTAACACAGCACAAACACAAGCGCTCATATATACTCCCTCCGTGAATACATCCCTTTTTATTCATTTTGATGACAAGTATTTTCGGACAAAAGGAGTATGTGCATACGCTCATCCCTATGAACACATACATGCATATCCTATCTCTACGAGGGCATGAGCAACGGTAGCAGCACCAGGTGCTGCCCCAGTGCACTCCATCTCAGCGAGAGAAGACGAGACCACCGTCGTGACATTAATTACTCAACGCTAGCCACCCTTTTAGTGGGACCCATCCTCTATTATTTACTCAAGCAAGGGGCACGCAGCTAGGTCATCCTGAGCACTTTCTCTTGCTTTTTCCTCCTTCTCTCGCTTTTGTCAGCCAAGAGACGGGTTCTTCTGCAGGAGACCGCTTTGGTCTGCAAGCAGCAGGTTCATATGAGCTGGCTTGTAGAATCGGACGTGGATAGCTGAAGCATATGTCCAGAGTGGAGCGATGGCCATGCCCTGAGCACCTTTAAGAGACTGAGCCGGCATATCATCTTGAGATTTACGAAGTCACCGTATTTTTTGTTTGAGTTGGCATCTGAATTCGATTTATATTTTTATTTTTTGAGTTGACTTGGCAGCTGAATTCTTATTTGTCCGACACATCGGAGCTGAGGAAGTCCGAGATGATCCTGGCGGCAACTTAGGAGATGACTGAAAATCAGCTTACTATTTCATCCA
Organism: Aegilops longissima; assembly: GCA_021605205.1. Lineage (NCBI taxonomy): Eukaryota > Viridiplantae > Streptophyta > Magnoliopsida > Poales > Poaceae > Aegilops > Aegilops longissima. The sequence goes on from CM038680.1 coordinate 605,577,403, forward strand.
TCAGCAACAATACACGTGTCTATGTAAAGAAATATAAGAGTGTGTAGATCACTAAAGTAGTTAATATTAAATAAGTTAACTTGTCGAGTTAGGTTCATTCACTGTTGCTGATTGTCATCCCGCTGTTCGTCGGACCTTTGATCCATCCCCGAAAACTGTTAAGTTGTCACGCGAAGGTCTCGGTCTAGGCTCCTTGTCTTTTGCTGAGGTAGTGAAGCGAGAGTGAAGACGTCGGACCGCCGGGGTGGTAGCAGCAACGTCGGTGCGGCTGGTCAGATCAAGGCGCCCATGCAGAAGACCAACTCTGATGGGGGTGCAAGCAGCCATCTGCTCCGCCTTCCAAAGACCCTGCTCCTGACCCAAGACCAACCAAATCCATAGCCTCCACTGCGGCTTCTTCTCAAGTACAATCATCACAAGCTGTTGAGGTGGAATTGGAGCAAGTGCTAGATCCTGGGTGTAAAGACATGATTTGCTTCAACTATGGTGGGTCTGGGCACTATGTGGGTAACTGTATTAAACCTAAGTCTTGTTTCATATGCCAACAAAATCACAATATGAACAATTGTGTTGCCTGGTCCAAGGTACAACCTACTGCTGCCTTCTTTGGTAGTGGTGCTAGAGGTCTTAATTTTTTACCATGTGGATGTCCCTATTGCTAATGAATCAAACTGGCCCAATTTCCAAAATTGTGCTGGTGAACATCCTGAAAGGTGAGGTGGATAAAACACTATTGATGAGTCTTCTGACTGCTACTTTTTTCGCAAAACCAAACAATTATGGCAGATTAGGGGGTTGTCTAATAAAACTTTCCTAATTAGGTTTCCCCCTTGGAAGAAAGTGGAGGAGCTACCTGGCTTATGCCTACCGCAAGATGTCTCTCTGAAAATGACTGAATGGAAAGGTGCATGTGACCCTTTTGGGGAATTAATTGAAGCATGGGTTCTGATTAAAGGGATACCTCCCAAGTGGTGCACATGGAAAGTGTTTTCTCAAATTGCATCCCTCTTTGGAGTTTAAACGAATGTAGATTGGAATGGTATGTTCAAGACTTTCTTTGTAAGGATTAAGATTGCCTATAGGGATCCTACTAAAATTCCTTTTGAAAGGTTAATTGAGATAAATAAAAAGTTATTTCTGTTGGGTTTACTATGAAAGGGTATGAACAGGTTGGTGGTGTTGATTTTGTGGTTGATATTGATGTTGATGAGGAAGATGGAGATGCAGATGGGGCTGAAGAAGGACATGGAAACAATGACGAGGAAGCTCCTAAGGATGGTATGAATGATGACTTGATTGATGATGACCTAGCTATTGATGAACTGGATAAAGCCAACCTGACCACTAAAGGGAAAGCTACTGGATCTGCTAATAGAACTAAGAGCTCTGCTTTTTCCAATGCACTTTGCTCGGATTCTAACCATGAGTCATTATGGAATGTGTTGTTTCTGCCAAACAACTTTCTCATGTCTCACCCCCTGTTGAGATGCTTGACATTTCTACTCCATGCTTGAAGGATATGTGTCATGCTTCTCCTTGTGAGATGGAAACTGATGTGGAGCATCCTACGAACATCACCATGTCAAGAGTCCGTTCGGCAAGGGACACGTGCGACATCTACTTCACCTACATAAAGGCTAATCATCTCCTTTACATGTGTTCACTTGACCCCTTTGAGGATGGTATACTACTTGACATCCCTCTCGTGTACATGCATAGGTATTACCGGAGCTTCATTGACGACGAGGAGGAGTTCAAGTGCAAGAGAACATCTACACCATCGAAGAGGGGAGACGGAGGAGGAAGAGGGACCCCAAGACGTGAAACACCGAAGGCCTCAGACCATCCCGGGTGCCCGACCTCCTATGCCCCGGGTGCCCGGACCACGGCGCCAAGGGGCGACACCTCTCTGTCCACCCCGGGTGCCCGCACCCCAACCACCGGGTACCCGCACCCCGACCACCGGTTGCCCGCACCCCCTCCCAGGCGCCACCCCAGGTGCCCGGCCGTCAACCCCGGGTGCCCGGTCTTCTACTGCCCGACGACCCCGGGTGCCCGGTCTTTACCCTGGGTGCCCGGACCCCTCCGAGAGTGCCTGCGTGCACTTTGTGTTTTGGACCCTTGTACCCCTCTTCTTCCCCAATTTCGTCTCTAGTCTATATAACCCATTCCCCTAGCTCATTTGGGAGGATAGCAAAGTAGTTGATAGACATTTGAGAGCTTTGCTCCTTGAACCCACTCCTCTAGGAGATCATGACCTCCTAGGAGAAGATCCCCTTGGGATTCAAGACCTCCTCTTGGGGAAGACTATCATCAAGACCTCATTCCTCATAGGATTGGGATGAACTAGTTACCTTGTATATTTCCTTTGTTGTCCTTGAATCACTGTGACCTCTTGTGTGTTCTTGGATCTAGCATATGTGTGATTGGATCTAGTTAATTTGAGTGTTTCCCCTCTCTTGTGTTCTTCGTATTCTTCGTGTTCTCGGGGATTTCCCCTCCAATTCGTGAAAGATCTTCATCTAGGGTTCCACCCTACAACATCTTGGTATCATGAGCCATGGTTTGTCATGAAATTGGAGCCCCCTTCTTGTTCTCTAGCCTAATTTTGTTGTGTTCTTCCCCAATTTTGAAAATTCCCCACCAAAATAGCCCCATTTTTTTGTGATTTGTTGGTTTGATGGGGTTTTGTTGGATTTCATCCGTGGGTTTGCTTGGTTTCAAGTGTATCTAGCCTTTCCCCCATCCATCTCCACCTTTCCTCCATGAAATCCACAAATTCCTTCCATTTTCCCACAAATTTCCTCCCAATTCAGTGACCCCCGGGCACCCGGACCTCAAACCCTGGGCACCCGGACCCCCCGCCCATCCCCGCTGACCACCCCGGGTGCCCGCACCCCTTCCCCCCGGGCACCCGGACCCCCGAGCCACTTCTTCCGCCCAACCCCGCTGACCACCCCAGGTGGCCCCATCTCCGACCCCCGGGCACCCGCACCCCCCTGAATCAGCCCACTGACAAAAACCGTTTCGGCCATAACTTTCGCTCCCAGAGTCCGATTTTGACGTTCTTTAGCTCGTTGAGTAGCTATTGACATCCCCCATCCATATAGATAGGTTCCAACACCATTTGACTCGATCAAAATTTTGGCATTTTCGCATCTTTTCCTAGGCCATCCACCATATCATCCGCAAAACCACCATAGCTTTTCGCAACCTAACCCATTTTGATCCTTATAGCATTTGTGGTTGCTTGAGTGGTGACTTGAGTCTCCTAAGGTGTTTAGGCTACTTAGGGACGGTTGCTTATTTACCATCCACCACCACCACTTCCGCATTGCTAACTCCGGAGCCACAATGCATTTCGCTACCACCATTTTACATTTTCCTTTGAGATTTTTAGTTTGCGGTTTTTCCGTTTCCTAGGGTGTTTCGGCTAACTAGGAACGGTTCGACATCGACAACAACACCGCTCACCTTCGACAAGGATTCGACATCGACCACTTCACCATTTTTACACCCTAACCGTAAGCAAGAACGGTAACCTCTATATCATCTTGGTATCGTGGTATCCCATCATTGTACATTCTTGCCATTACATTTTTAACCCCTTAGCCCATTTTGCGTCACTTGCCTATCGATACTAGTCATTGAGTATTGCCGGCAATGTTACTTGTGCACATTAGTCTACACCTTCCATTGCATACATACCATATCATATTGCTATCATCTTGGTATCATATCATCCCATGTGTCACAAGATTGTTCTCGCATATACACAATAGCTATCTTGGTTTGTGCATTTCGCATAAGTGGCCATACAAAAAGAAAAGAAAAAGAGAATAAACTTTTAAGCAAAAAGAGAGCAAAGAAGCTTGTAAGCAAGAGCCATAGCAGAGCCACATTGCATACCAAACTACTATATTGATCATCTTGGATCATCGTGTGCGAAACACCGGAACATCATACATATATAACATACTTGGGATAGAAACTTGATACATTTTGCATCTTATAGGTTGTGCACAAGTGTCGTATCCGCCTATTGAGAAATCATGCTAGCGTCTCTCTAGAGTTGTGCAACATGAGCGTTTTTCATGGATTCCACATTTTGTGCTCATTCCTTGGTTGCACGACCCCATTTATCTATCCGTGTATGTGTTTCTGTGTGCCACATATTGCTATTGGTCTACTTGTTTCACTTGCAAATTTGTGAATCTTTTCCAACATTATTGACACTTGCTAACATTTTGCATCAAATTTTTGTGCCACAATCCTCACCAAGCTCCACCATAATCCTTACTTGTGTAGGTGTGAGAATTGACAAGATCCGGTACCAATTGTGCTATTTTTTGGATACATTATTGAGTGATCATTGATCCATCTTCAACATTGGAAAGGTACATTTGGTCTAGTTCTTTCATTTCTTCCACTCACATTTGCTCGAGTCTTGTGATGGATAGGCAAGGCATTTCATCTCCGGTCTTCCACGACAACGACGGCGCGAACAACTACATCACCAAAACGTCCATCTTCGGACTACAACAAGCAATGCAAGGCATTGAGCGACTCGCCATCGACATTCGCTAAAACGAAGCAAGGAAAAGGGACTACATCGACACCAAGTTGGACGAACAAATGGATCAAGTACGAGACATGGTGGCCAACTACAAGTCTTCTTCCCCTTCGTCACCCTTAAGGTGGCGACGCTCAAGTAGCCAATCTTCGGAACGCTATCGAGCTCAAGCACTACAACACCATCAAGATGAAGATGCTCGCGATGTGTACACCTACAAGTCCCAAAAAGCTCCACATCAAGCCACGGCCAAACTTCATGAGCACAAGAGAGACTGCGAGATGAGCACCAACAAGACGGAGCTACGACTACTACCACCACTTTGGCATCTTCCCAAGTGTTATCAAGGCATCTTCGCCTTTGGACGTACGACATCTTCGCCTACTTCCCATGAGTTCGCCTACATCGACATCTTCAACAACAAGGCGACCACCTACAAACGAGGGTGACACTTCCATCATCAGAATCCCCTCAAGGAAGATGGCCAAGCATGGGAAATTCCCTTCGGTCATGGAGACGAGCTACGAGGTGCCACATCATATGGGCCTCCTACAACAAGACGACGACAAGACGATCGAGCAAGGGCCATCCCCTTCGACCATGGCGGTGAACATGAACCTCTTCAACGACATGAAGATGGCACCCTAATGGGACTCCTACTCCGAGTACAGCTATGAGACCGCTCATGAGACTTTCTCTTTGGTTTCGGAGGAGAGTGATGACATATGCCAACATATTGAGAGTGAGACTTGCCCCAATTCCCATGTGAGGAGAGCCACCACCACCACTTGAGTGATTTGAGTGACTCCACAATATGTGACATTGAGTGCACCTACCTTGAGGGAGTGAGTGAGCCACCACCACATAGAGAGAGTGAGGTAGTTGATAGGGCATGTGAGGCCATTTCGATTTCTAACAACCTAACCTCCACCTCTATTGTGTCTCCTCATTTGGTTCTAGGTCCCATACCGCGTCGATCCTCGACGACTTTGTCCTTCCTTTGGACATTACGATGGCCATGGTGGACTATCATGCACCCCAACATGGTTCCATCAAGATGAAGATGACCACCATTTGGTTTTTGCCACCTCACCTACACAACATGAGCGGATTGAGAAAGGTAAAATAGGTGAAGGTGATGATCTAGTCCCACTAGTGGACATTCTTGCATTGATTGCTTGCATGATGTTGATCCACCTATTACCACGCTTCATGCTAGTTCGACTTCCCATGTGATGATTTATTGCCCATTTATGATGAGTATGATGATTGCCATGTGGAGTCTATTAGGTGTGATGCCATGTTACATAGGATTTCTTGTGACAATTCTCTAGGTCACATCATGTTTGATAATCCGTTTAACTTGTCATATGCTATGCATGAGATCAACAATATGTCATATTTGCAATCTCATGGTAGTGACTATGCATATGCCATTAAAATTAACCCAATTTGCACATATGGCATAGATGACAAGCCCATGGTTATTGGCATTGGTTTTTCTTGTGATGATATTGATATCCTCCCTTTACATCATGTATCTTATATGCCATGCCATGACCACGTAGCTTCGGATATGCATGTTTTGGATGATGTCAATATTCTCAATGTGATGTTTCCACGAATGCTCATGAGGAGACCCCCATAGTTTCCTCATACATATTAGGAGATTTTGGTGCACTCCATACTTTGCATGATTCCCATGATTGCGTGCACCATATGCATTCCATGAATAACAATGCTCTAAATATTTCTCATGATGCATTACACATTTTGATTCTCCATTATACTATACATAACAACAAACCTCTCATGATGGATGACATGTTTCTATATCACGCATCTCATTTATTTGAGCAGATATTTCATACTAACCAACACATGCACGTATGCATCATAATGGATGATGTTTACATCTATCACACACACACAATTTTTCCTTTGTATTTGTTTTGTGTAGGTACCCATGAATACTTGTCAACCTCACAATCCCACGAGTTGACAAAACGAGCTCTAGAGAGCAATGATGACTTGGGACCCCATGGTTGGTCTTCCCCAGCGCTCTCTTCGCGCAAAGACTTCGCGCATTTCTTCTACATGGCCCTCACTTGGCTATGGGTTATTGTCCATTACATATTATATGCCCATCTTGCCATGTTCACTTTGCATGACATGCTTATTCATATGCCTTTACCATGCATTTGTGACCCATGCTTTGCATTACACATGATGATTGATTCTACTACTTGTATGTGTATTTGCAAGCTTGGTGGAGATATTGCTTGTTCTTGTCATGCTTCATTTATGATCCATTCCTATGATGATACATTGATCTTGATTTGTGTTCATGCTTGCGATATGCCATGTGCATTGCATATGCCTACCATTTGCTCACATGACATGATTGCCATGATTACCTATATCATGTTGCATCTTTGCACTACTAGCTTGAATGATTCGAATGCCTCACACATGATGAACAATTGCTCTTTCTATTGTGTTGAGTGCCAAACGATTTTCACTACACCCTATACACGTTATGCTTGGATTGTCTGGCACTTGACCCATGTGTTTAGACATCTCATCTTATTCGGTGTTGTGAATGATTCTTATGCTTACCATCGACCATTTGTCAAACGCCTTATGCATGATTGCTATGACCTTGAGGAAGATGCTAGCTCACTTGTCAAACATATTAGCATCTCTACCTCCCAATTGCATGCTTACTTCCATGATGCCCTTGATTGTGCTCAATTTGTGTGTTTACATTGTCGAATTTCGGGTTCCGGCTAACCCTTGAGGTTCGAACACTGGGGTGCGCGCGGAGATCTTTCCCCTACCAGCTCGCGCGTGAACGGATTGCGAGGGATCTAAACTATGAACGATGAACAACACAAGGAACACGAGGTTTATACTGGTTCGGGCCACCGGTGTGGTGTAATACCCTACTCTAGTGTGTGGTGTGGTGGATTGCCTCAGGGGCTGAAGATGAACAATACAAAGGAAGAACAGCCTCGCGAGGGGCTGTTCTTGAGCTGGTGCGATGAATTGCTTGGGTGAGTCCAGTCGCTTCTCTCTCTCTCCGCTAGGGCTCTATCAGATGCCTCTACTCTGTGGTGGCTAGCTCTATTTATAGAGGGTGGCCATGGACCTCTTCCCAAATAATGAGCGGGAAGGGCGCCAACAATTGGCCATTTTGAAGGGGAACATCTAGCACACTTATCCTGACTAAAGTTGGTCTTCGGCTGCCAAAGGCTCTAACGGTGACGCCGTCTTGGGCTCCACGATGACCTCATTCCTGTCGCTCTGCTGGTCTTGGTCTTGTTGCATCGAAGTGGTAACCTTTGCCTGATGCCTTGGCCTGTGCTTGCCTCCTTTCACCAAAGGGGAAATGAGGACATCTTCTTGCTGGTGGCGCCCACCTGGCGCCCGCTTTGGTCTTGATCGTCATGGCTTGCGTCACGGGGCACCCTCGTGAGGTACCCTGCCTTGATCTCTCCGCCTCCTCGTGAGCCTGCCTGACGAGGCTGCTCCTGAGGAAGGTTCCTGTCGTCCGCCCCGAGAGGCTTGGCCCCTCGCGAGGGTCTTGAGCTTGAGATGATGAAGCTGGGCCGCGCTGGCCCCCCACTTGAGCTACGCCGCAGGCCGCATGCAAGCAAGTCTGGGGACCCCCGTTCCCAGAACACCGACAGTAGCCCCCGGGCCCAAGGTGCGCCCGGACTTGGTTTAGCAGAGAAGCGAAGGGGCAAGTGCGAAGCACCGCTGGCCCCAACAGCCTGCGGCCTTGGGCGCCGCGTGACGATTGACTGGTCGTGGGCGCCTCCGCTTCCCCACGATGCCTCGACAACCGCATGACTTGACAAGTCCCTGCACGCAGAAATGGGTCATGATTACCTGTGATCGTGGAGGCCGACGGTTGACCTCCTTCGGCTATAAGTACGGAACGGCCTGAGCCCTTCCAGTCCATCTCTTCGTGCTTCTTCTTCCTTACCCTTGCTCCACATTGTGACAATGGCTCCGATCCACCGGTTTTCTGCAGAAGAGAAGGGAAAGGCCCCCCGAGAGGGTCCCGACCCGCTTCCGCCGAATAAACGGCTAGCCCTCTGCCGTCGGGATGAGGGCGCGCGACAGGAGGTGTCGAGGCCCTTGTACGAGCGGCCGTCGCCAGGGTTCCCGCTGCCCTTGTACGCCCGCATCGAGGGCTCTGGGGGAGGAGACGCCGAGCACCACGGACGACGCCGCCGACCCGTCGGCGCGCGTCGTTCCTCCTGGAGTCCATGCTGAGGGCTCCTCCCGAGAGCTTGTGCTTCACGCCGCCATGCCTCCTCAATCTTGGATTCGTCTTCCTCCCTCCTTCGCCTTCGAGATCCCGTCGAGGGGCTCCCTTGAGCTCTGGTTGCAGCACGCTGGCTGCAGCACCCCTGCGACCGAAGCGGAGGTTGTGGTCGTCGCTCCGGGCAAGGTCTACATGACCCAGGGCTGGGGCGAGATCGCCTGGGTCTACCGGACAAGGGGCGCCCTCGTGATCCACTTAGAATACGACGACACCTCCTTGATGTTCTTCAAGGTCTTCGACGCGAAAGGACACCGGCTGGAATGCTGCCCCGAGAAGGGCGGTCGGGGCACCGTTGCGGCGAGGACTAGGCCTGTCGGCCGCCCCCTCAGTAGCTCCTCGGGCAGCAGCGAAGGGGCTGGAGGGTCCAGCACCTCCGCCGAGCTTCTGGCGACTCCAAAGACGAGCAACGACAGCTACGAGCCCCTGAGCTCGCGTCGTGCCCGGAGCCAGACGGGCGCTTCAGGCTACCGGCGCCGGTGATCTGGATGGGGTTGACACCGGCGCCTGGCGGCCCACTGTTGATGATGCTGTCTCCTACGGAGGCACGCGTAGTCGGCGTTCCTTAGGGTTAGCACCCTTTATTTCCTGCAAAGAATCGAAGTAGCACCCCGCGGGGGTATGTAAGGCGCTGGCCGTGTTTTGTGAATATTATATCCTTATGATGAATTGGTGCGAGATGCTTGTTCTTTCCCGGCTCAACTCCCCCTTTCTTTCCTCACGAGGGCTCGGTGCTCTGCGCTGACAGGTCCCGGTCCCCAGGCAGGCTTCAGCCGTTGCTGGTATGCCAAGTCGCGATGCCGTGGTCAAGGCCAGGAGGTGAGCGGCCCGAGGTCCAGTAAGAGCCCCTGAGTCGCGATGCTCGTGGAGGTCCCTTTAGCTCTCAAGTAGCCTTTGCGGTCAAGAAAGGTAGGCAGCTTTGCGTGGCGAAGCAGCGATGAGGCGGGGGGTTAGCGGCGAGGCGGATCAGTTATTGCGTGACTTATCTTGCGGGTTTGGAATGGCGTTCGATGAGGTGCCGTGTCTGCGCGACGGCAACCGTGGTGTTGCTGGGTTGGGTCCTCGCGAGCTTCTCCCTTCTCCCCTGTTCTTTCCTTAGTGCTCTACATCCTCAGGTCCCAGCCCTCGAGCGAGCTCAGTCGCCGCTGGTATGACAGGTCGCGATGCCGTGGGTCAAGGCCAGGGGGTGAGGGCTGGAGAGCCAGTAGGAGCCCATGAGTCGTGATGCTCAGGTACCCCCCTTTTAACATGCAAGCGGATCACGCTGGAGAGGAGAAGAGAAGGCTCGTGATGCCGCCAGCATTACCCCTGGAGCAGGTCCTGTGTACCAATCACGAGAAGACACAAGATTCATTATTACGGTTGCCAGCCAACCATTGGTCGCTCCGAGGGAGTGATCGGGGGCACTGAGGGCTTGGTGAGGTGGCGCCTTACGGGGCTGCCGCGGCCAGAGCTCAGCCACCCAGATTTATCAGTGTTGCAGGGACGGACCCGTGTGCAAGTGCCGTGCCTGAGCGAGTGTAAGTGCATCTAGTGCCCCCTAGTGATTTTGGTGTATTGAAGACTTATAGGTTAAGTAACTAATGCGTTTGTGAGTGTACACAGGTCTATAAGTCTATGAGGAGTTTGATATTTACCGTGAAAGTCGACCCCTAAAAATGAGGTTCTTCAAGTGAAGACTTTGATATTCTGAAGACTTTCTGAAGACTTTGAAAGTGAAGAAATTGGTGTGACCTTGAAGACTTGGTATTCATTTGAGGAACATGAAGCGTGAAGACTTTTGTTTTCGTAGTTTCATTTTCTCTTTCTTGAGTCATAGGAAACACCGTACTGTTAAAGGGGGTCGAGGAAATACTAAGGAAAAATTTCCATTTGATGCTCAACTCAAAATCCTACACCTACCAATTCCTTGAGTGAAGCTTTTGAAATCTCATACAGTTCAGTCAATTTCTTGATGATAGAGACGAAGCTCTTCCGGTGTTGAGAATTTGTTCGATCGAGGAGTTAGGAATTCGCCAGTCTGAATTGCCTACGATGAGGAACATGATAGCCCCGAGGAATTTGATGTTCAAATTTCCGACCGTTCTTTGTCTTGCTTGGCCTGTCCCAAATATCTTATCCACCTAACGGTCATATCATTGAAGGGCATTTATGTCTTATCATGTCGGGCTGCTCCCTAGGCTATAAATAGCCGCCCCTACAACCACTAGTTGGTTGGCTGCTCGAGAGAACTTGACACTTGTCATTTGAGAGCAACCCATCCTCCGAGGACTTTGAGTGAAAATCATCAAGTGAGGAAAACCCAAAACCAAACCCCTACAAACCCAAAGTGATTGAGCATCATGAAGAAATTGATCCTGCGTGGATCCGACGCTTTTACCTTTGAAGACTGTGCTTCTTCCAGACGGTTAGGCGTCACGGTCTAGAGCATCCAAGAGGAATTGTGGATCGCCGAGTGACCAAGTATGTGAAGGTTTGGAAGTCGCTCAAGACTTACCACGAGTGATTGGACGAGGTCTGCGTGACCTTAGTTCAAGGAGAATACGGTGAGGACTTGGTGTCTGAGCTGCGTGCTTTCGATGGTGGGTGTCCGGACTGTGTGTCCTCGAGTTTAAATACTCAGCCGCTCCAACCAGACGTACAACCGAGACAGCAGTTGGAACTGGTCTACCAAATCATTGTCTTCACCAACCTAATGGTTCTATTTCCTCAACCCTTTCATTTCCTCATTCTTTGTGTTGAGTGTTTGTTCATATCTGTGTTTGAAGACTTTGGATCAAGACTTTCTCAATTTCCTCAGTTCAATTTCTTGATCTGTTTGTCTTCATCTTGTGTTATCCTGTGATTACGCTTTACGTACTCTGTGATTGTCTTCATTTCATCATGATGACTATGCTTGTAATCTGTTATGCTTACTTTGAGTACTTATTCCGCTGCAAGTATTTCTTCGCTAAGGAATTTCCTCACCGCAAATTCCTCGATGAAGAATTCATAAAATCGCCTATTCACCCCCTCTAGTCGATATAACGATTTTCAATTGGTATCGAGCAAGGTACTCCCTTGTTACGTGTGATTTTAGTTTAACCACGGAGTTTTAGTTATGTCGACCGCAGGTATGATCAAGGTCTCAGCAGGGTGTCCTACCTTCGATGGGACGGACTACCCCTCTTGGAAGAACAAAAGCGAATGCATCTTGAAGCAATTGACAACGATCTACGGTATGTTGTGACAAAGGTGTTTCCTCACCACACCCTCTCGAATGATCTTGATGTGAAGAGATTCAAGCAACTCGATTCTCAAGAGAAGAATATCATATGTGGCCATCGAGCAAAGGTCAATATGGAAGAGTAAGTGCTTTGGAATCGCCAAACTCATATGGGACAGGCTGTCCAAAGTAAATGAAGGTGTTTCAACTCAGCGTGATTCTCGAGTTGATGTTCTTGGAATCTCTTCAACCGCTTCAAAAGACTCGACAATGAAAATGTTCAACAAACCTTCGATCGCCACCGACATCTCAAATGAGCTTCAAGCTTTGGTGCCACCTTGACATCACCGACCATGAGGTGGTGAAGAAATTGCTAAGATCGCTTGATTCCTCATTTGATACTCGCACCGATGATACAAGAACGAGCCGACTACAAGTCTCTTGATCCTGCCGATATCCTCGAAGGCTAAATACTCACGGGTTCCACTTGAAAAGAGAGATCTCTATGGTTACGGCTATGGAAAAACACGTGCCTCAAGGCCAAGGCGTGTCGAATCAGAGTGAAGACTCGGTAGTAGCCTTGGAGATCTCAAGAATTTGGCGAGAGCTAGCACTTTGCTCGTGAAGAAATTCAAGAAATTCACAAGGCGTGGTCGCTTTGGAAAATCCTCAAGAAGCGGTGATTCCTCATCTAGTGACTATAAGAGAAGACTTTGCCACAAATGCAAGAAACCTGGTCACTACATCCAAGATTGTCCTCGATGGGAAAAGGAATTAAAGAAGAAGAAGCACAAGGATTACAGATTCGATGACTTGAAGAAAAGAAGAAATCATCAAAATCTTCATCATCAAAATCCTCAAAACCTTCTTCTCACAAGAAGAGCAGCTCCAAAAAGGCTCGGGCATTCATTGGCAAGGAAATGGACTCTGAAGCTGAATCGAGGAAAATGAGGAAGAGGAGGAGTCTCAAGAATCCGAATCTGGTGTGGCTAGTCCGGCTCTTGCTATCGCTTATGTTAGCAAGTCCATCTTCAACATCAAGAAACTGACTCACCGACAAGCCCGATGAGGAAAATGATGACTACGCCCCACCTATTGCTTCATGGCAAAAGGTGCCAAGGTACTCAATTACACCTCCTCGAATCTAGTGAAAATGAATCGATGAGGATCTCAAGCCCAGCTACTCTAAACTTGCTAAGATTGCTATAAAACAACAAAGGGCTTTTGAAAAGGTTCAAAACATGCTAGATAAGAGTGATGATATGTTAGGTGAAGAAATGGATCGCACTCAAGCCCCGATGAAAATCTTGAGAGAGTTCGGTCTAGGCTTGACAGCCTTCAAGGTCATCATAACACTCTCTTATCTGATCATGAGAAACTTTCTTATGAATTTCTTCAAAGAAAGAAAGATCTTGAGAAGCTAAGAGCGAGTTATGAAGATCTTCAGAAGGAGCGCGATTCATTACTTGCTCAACAAATCAGCGCTTCTCAAGAAGAATTTGTTCCTCCATGCTTAAAGTGCATTGAACGTGAATCTGCTAATTCTTCACCTGAATGTTCAAATGCTTCAACTGTTACAAATTCTTCACCTGCCTCTGCTATCACTAATTCCTCACCTGAGGACATTGCTAGTATCACTGACGATGCGGGACTGAAGGAATTGTACATGACAGGCATGTACAAAAGCCTCAAAGGGCATCAGACTCTTTGTGATGTGCTTAAAAAGCAGATCCTCAACAGGAACCCTAGGAAAGAGGGTATTGCCTTTGAGAGGAAACTCAATCTCGATGGAACGTCTTTGGAAGCTTTGAGCGGTATCCCAAAACCTCATGGGTTGCTGCAAAGGGACCTCCATTGATCCATCTACCTTATCTGGTTTTACATGTGAATTTCCTCATTACATTGATGAGTCATTTGACTCAAACTATAAACTGTTCAAAAATCAGAATGGTGAAGTATTTGCTAGATATGTTGGCACTAAGCTGCAGAGCGGTTCCCCTATGAAGAAAATCTGGGTTCCCAAGAAGTGCCTTGAAAGTCTTCGGTGAATGTCCTCATGACGCCACCTGTGAAGAATATGAACTCCAGATCAAATTCTTCATATGGACCAAATTCTTCATATGGATCCAAGTCCTCATACGGACCAAATTCCTCACGTGGTTCAAATTCCTCAAAAGGATCAAAGTCCTCATATGATCATCATCGTGCAAACAACTCTGTTTCGCAGGGTAGAGCTAAGGGCTATGAATATGTGCATTATTCTTCAAACCAATATGTTCATAAGTCCTCGAAGAATTTCTCTGCTTATTCATATGCTTACCCTAACCCCTCTTATGTGAAACGAAATGGTTTGGCCTCTATGCCACCATTCTCGTATGGTGCTCAGAATGATGAACTCTTTGCCACCCCTTGAGATGTGGGTGGTGAAGAAAAGAACTAATCTCTTCTGCGAGGTCAGGTCTCGGGCGTGCCTTAACGTCTGAAGAATTTCTTTGGGGGCACGACAAAATTGCTCGAAAGGGCGCAGCTAATCATGATGAAATGAACTTTCATTTCACACGTCCTCATCTTGCTTATCTGAATCTTGGTGATGAAATTCATCGATGAACTTGATATCATATTCTTCAGCGATGAAGTATATGAGATCGTAAGTTATACTAATTCATCTGCAGGATGATCAACCCAAAGCCACCGAGTGGGTTCTCGATAGTGGATGTACAAATCACATATTGGTGACAAGAATCTATTGATGGATGCTACCTTATCACCGTCACATCTGAAGCATATCATCTTTTTGACAAAGGCAAAAGTCAGGTATTGGGACTTGGTAAGGTTGCTATCTCTAAGGACATGCACATGGACAAAGTCATGCTTGTTGAGTCTTTAGGATATAACCTCATGTCGGTCTCAATGCTTTGTGATCTTGATATGGTTGTTATTTTTGGCAAGTATCGTTGTGTTGTGATTATGGAAGTGACAATTCCAAAGTCTTGAAGGCTTTAGGAGAGGAGACTTGTATATTGTTGACTTCTCTCTGGGACCACAACCAGCCGTGTGCCTACTTGCAAAAGCTTCGAAGGCTGGCTATGGCATCGACGACTTGGTCACGCTGGCATGAGGAATTTGCACACGCTTGCGAAGAAGAAGCATGTCATTGGCATTGAGAATGTCAAATTCCTCAAGGATCACTTATCACGAACTGTGAAGCTGGAAAAATGACCAAGGCCAAGCATCCAGTGAAGACTATCATGACCACTACTCGTCCCTCGAATTGCTTCACATGGACCTCTTTGGTCCCAATCATTACTCACCGTCACTAATGATGCATCTCTTTATGGCTTTGTTATTGTTGATGATTACTCTCGTTACACATGGGTACACATTGTTACTTACAAAAATCAAGTGCAGGAAATCTTCAAATGATTTTCCTCGAGGGCTTCAACCAACTTTGGTGTGAAGATCAAGCACATCAGGAGTGACAATGGAACCGAGTTCAAGAATTCCGGTCTTGATGACTATCTTGATGAACTTGGTATTACTCATGAGTTATCTGCTCCTTATACTCCTCGGCAAAATGGCGTCGTGGGCGCAAGAACAGAATTCTTGTTGAGATGGCTGCACTATGCTTGATGAATACAAAAGCGCCTAGTCGTTTCGGATTGAAGCAATTGACCTGCGTGCCACATCATCAACAGTATATCTTCACAAATTCTTCAAGAAGACTGCCTATGAACTCCTCACGGACAAGAAACCTAATGTAAGTTATTTCAAAGTCTTGATTGCTAAATGCTGGATTAGAGATCCTCAACACAACTCTAAATTTGCACGAAAGCACATGAAGGTTTTATGCTTGGTTACGGAAAGGACTCGCACACCTCTGAGTCTTCAACATCGCACTTCACAAGATTGTTGACCTTTGTAGATGTGCGGTTCGATGAAACTAATGGCTGCAAAGAGAGCACCTACCTACATGTTAGGCGAACCCTTTTGAGGATTCCATCGGGTTCAAGGCAAGCGAGGATGTCATTCCTCTTGAAGAAACTGCTGAAGAATTCATTCTGTCTGCGAAGGACGTCGGTGATGCACTGAAGAAAATGTGAAGAAAATGGTCTTTGAGGAAAATGATCAAATTCCTCGGCGACAACCAGCTCATCCTCGCGTTGCAAAAGAAGTGCAAGTTGACAAGATCATCGATGACATTGAGCGCCAGTCCTCTCACTCGCTCAAAAGCTTCACACTTATCTAACTTTTGTGGGCACTATGCTTTTTCTCTATCACAGAGCCCACTAAGGTAGATGAAGCTTTTCGAGCCGGAGTGGATTCAGGCCATGCAAGAAGAATTACATCGATTCGAGCTCAACAACGTCGGGAACTGGTCAAACGTCCAGATCCTCGCAAGCATAATATCATTGGCACAAAGTGGATCTATCGCAACAAGCAAGATGAAAATGGTCTTGTGGTGAGGAATAAGGCACGACTAGTAGCTCAAGGCTACACGAGTTGAAGGAATTGATTTCGATGAAACTTTTGCACTGTCGCTAGACTTGAGTCTATTCGCATATTACTCGCCTATGCTAACCATCACAATATCACTTTATATCAAATGGATGTGAAAAGTGCATTCCTCAATGGTAAGCTTGAGGAAGAAGTATATGTTGCTCAACCCCCAGGTTTTGAAGATCCAAAGAATCCTGACAAAGTCTTCAGACTAAATAAGGCCCTCTATGGCCTCAAGCAAGCCCCTCGGGCGTGGTATGATACATTGAAGGAATTCTTCGTGAAGAATGGATTCACACCCGGTTCACTCGACCCTACTCTTTTTACTAAATCTTATGATGGTGAACTGTTTGTGTGCCAAATATATGTTGATGATATTATCTTTGGTTGTACTGACCAACGTTATAGTGATGAATTTGCCTATATGATGAGTGAAGAATATCAAATGTCTATGATGGGAGAGTTGAAATTCTTCTTAGGTCTTCAAATAATCAACAACACAATGGCATATTCATATCTCGGAGAAATACCTCAAAGATGTCTGAAGAAATTCGGCATGCAAGATTGCAAAGCGTCAAAATTCCTATGCCCACAAATGGCCATCTATGCAATCGATGAAAATGGTATTGACTTGATCACAATGTATACCGCTCCATGATTGGTTCTTTATTGTACTTATGTGCATCTAGGCCAGATATAATGCTTAGTGTTTGCATGTGTGCCCGATTTCAAGCTACACGAAGGAATCACACCATAAGGCTGTGAAGCATATTCTTGATATCTAGCTCACACACCAACACTAGGATTATGGTACCCCAAGGGCTCTACTTTTGATCTCATTGGATATTCGACTCGACTATCTTTGGTGATCGTGTGGACCGCAAGTCAACATCTGGTACTTGTCATTTCCTCGGACGATCTTTGGTGCGTTGGTCCTCGAAGAAACAGGCTGTATCACCGTCCATGCGGAAGCTGAATACATTGCTGCTGGCTCGTGTTGTGCTCAATTACTATGGATGAAGCAAACCCTCAAGGACTACGGCATCAACGTGAAGAATGTGCCTCTCATTGTGACAATGAGAGTGCCATCAAGATTGCTCACAACCAGTTCAGCACTCGAAGACAAAGCACATTCAAATTCGTCATCATTTTCTTCGTGATCATGTGTTGAAGGCGACATCTCCATCGAGCACGTGAAGATGAAGAACAGCTAGCTGATATCTTCACTAAGCCCTTGGATGAGAAGAGATTTAGCAAGTTGCGGTGTGAGCTAAATATCTTAGAATCTTGAGCGTTCTTTGAAAAGGCACACATCCTAACACTTATGCAAAATTGATGACTTAGATGTGCAACACATGAAGAAAGCGTTTTCTTCAATCAATGAAGAAGAACACTCTAAGTGTGAAGAAATTAATGAAGAAATTGATTCTCGAGAACCCTCGACAATTATGCGCGGTGTCTGAAATCATCATTCTTATCTGATGGGTCACGCCACCACCAAAGTTGAAAATCTTCAATTTGAGTTTTTTTCAGTTTTGAAATTCTTGAGTTTTCAAATTCTTGATTTTCAAATTCTTCAACTTTGCAAATCTTCACTGTTTCCGTCGTCTTTCTTCATTGGCTATATATATATATATATATATATATATATATATATATATATATATATATATATATATATATATATATATATATGAGTTTATGTCCTCTGACATTCACTTATGGCTATTTCTTCAAGTCGCTTTTTCGCTAAATGAATGTGATCGGACCCTTCCCCTCTATGCTATACTCAACCCAATCTATTCACAAATTCTTCATGCGTTCTACTTTGAAACTCGTTCAAAATCTTCACTTTGTGTCCTTGACAGGTGAAGAAATTACAACGGAACTTTTAAAACGAATCTTATCCAAACCTTCGCCTTTACCGCTCAAACCGTTCCGCATCCCACGATGCATTATTTTATTCACCCACGATCGTACGATCTCCACTACACAAGATGCGTGGGTGACACATGTCGTGAGAAGGGAAGCGGTCAGGGGCATGTTCGTCCTAAATCTTCGGGCGATCCGTTTTTCACCGTGTCTATAAATACCCCTCTCTCCCTTCCTCACTCTGTTACTCCGCTCGACCTCTCTCTCCCGCTCGAGCTCCTCAAAACCCTAGCGCCGCCGCTACTCCATCGTCGCCGGTGAGGAAAAGCTTCACTGCCTTGACCTCTTCGCCGACGTACTCGCGCCGACCGCGGAAATCTTCACTCCGCCGTCGCCGTAGCTGATTTCCTCTGCCAAGTTAGGGCGTGGAAGATCTGAACGGACGAACTTCCCAACTGTTCTTCTCAGTTCGTCGTGTTCTTCACTTCGGGTAATTAAAAGTAACTTTTATTACTCGCTTTGATTCTCAAATCTTCTTCAAATTCATCAAAGGTGTTTATTCTTCAAATTCTTCACACATATGAACACCTCAAATCTCTTGATTCGTTTCTCTAAGCAATTTTTCTTCAAGATTCCTCAATTGTGTGGATCCTCGATCTATACAACTCTGGAACCTAAGACAAAGAACGCTTAGTGAAATTCTTCAAAACTCATCTGGTCAAAATCCTCAAAACTTGTTCTTTTGAAAAACCTTACGAGAGCATATGACCTCTCCAAATTCCTCGCAACTATACTCTGTTCACAGGTACAAATGTCCCGCTGAATCCCTAGGTTCTCATCAACTTAACTCATTTGCAGCGTTCCTCGAAGAAAAACTGCACACTTCTTGAGAGAACTCAATTGTTCAATTTCCTCAAGCTGAAGAAAATGGCGACGGTAAGAAGCCGAGAAGGGAGGAAAGAAACCTGAGGTTATGACAGCGTTTGAAATCCCGAGGAAATATATGCTGACTCATCGCACACCGGATGAAGAAAGCAAAAATCAACGCAAGGTGCGTATTCGGAAGATTGAGCGGAGATGGGCACGGGAATGGAAGGAATACAGATATGTAACTCCTAAGTACATGAAGAAATTAGCTTTAAATCCTCCATGCCCAAGAGCTCCTTTGGCACCTGGCCAAATAGCTGATCCCACTAGCGTCAAGCGGTGAGGACTTTCCGATGAATGGGCTAAACGCCAAGCAAAGTTGGCAAAGCAAGCAAAGGAGGCGGTGAAGAAATTCAATGAGGATTCTGCGCTACTATCGCCATCGAGGTCTCGGTCAAACCGAGGAAATCAATGCAAAAGAAGCCTGCTAATAAGCCAAGTGCTTCATCATCTGCGCCCTCACGGCCAAGTTCCTCAATGACACCTTCCAAGCAAATTCCTCACACTGCTGCTCCACCAAAGTCCTCAACAGCTCCGTCAAAACCTTGGTTCTGTGCACTGCTACTTGTCAAAGGACCACTGGTTTCTCAATTGCCTCGAGCATTTCGCAAGTTCCTCGGCTGCTCCAATTTCCTCATCTGGCCCGGCTCATTTGAAGATCAAGGCAACAGTGGGCGAGGTCCACGGCCCAGTCCAAGGGCGAAACAAGTTGTATTTCATGTACCATCCGACGATGAGGCATCGATGAAGAACTTCGAAGAAATCATCGAGACCGTCAAGTGAAGGCCGCTAGAGCCAAAGGTACATCTGTGCCCATTGCTATTGGATCCGAAGAAAGTCCTCGACTTTATTGATCTACGGCACAATGATCCCAATACCCTCTGCCGATCTTCATCGACACCTGGTCAAAGTCATGCGTTGACTCACTTCATTGCTGAAGAAAATGGAAGTTTGAGAAGGCGAGGGAAATCAAAAGGCTCAATACAGAAGGAGAAGTTCACAAGAAAAACGTTGTCAAGATGACACCGAGGAGCTTCTCAAAATTCAAACTGAAATTCAAGACCTCGGCAAAAACTTGATACCCACTATGCTGATTGGCAAGGATTCAAGACCAGATTAAATCAACTCGACGAAGAAATTCACAAGTGTTGCTGCCCGATGCAACATGAAATTCCTCAGTGGAGCCTCGGCTCAGCCCTCTTGAAAAAATGCCAGACCGCTGATGTTGTTCAACTTGCTGAAGAAAATGCTGATTCGAGGGCTGATGATCCCATCCCGGCCGCTAAAAAACTGCCAGGCACCCACTAGTGGCGCGCAAGAAACTGCTCAAGGCAGGGAGGCGCATCAGCTGCTCTGAAGAAACTGAACCAAATTCCTCGGCTCCTCATGCGCCAACTCCAACTCTAATTCTTCCATCGCTTCGATGTGAAGAAAACCAAGGCTCTGAGCGAGCTCTTTGTGAAGAAAAGGAAAGCATCACTGCGTCAGATTCTTGACTGCGAAGAAAATGAAACCAATGACCAGCTCATTTGAAAATCCAATTGATGCTGTTCCAATTTCCTCCATACCATCAAAGGAAGTTGTTCCTTTTGGAGAAGACTATGAGATCCCAATCGGATCGATGAAGAACATCAATCTGCTGCTTTGTCGAGAAAATTGATGAAGAAATTGAAGTGGAAGCAATCCCTTCAACCCCAATTATTTCCTCATCGGACCATGAAATTCCTCAAGTGGTCTTGAGGAAATTGAAAATGAAGATGTGGATATTGGATGCACCACTCCGGTGATAAATGATGACTTTTGGGAAAGTCAGCATCCCAATACTCCTCTCTTCACCCGCTCCAACAAGTTCCTCACTCTCCTGCACAAACAGTCCAGATGGACTCGAAGAAAATCAACCCATCGGTTACGTGCATGAAGAAATTCCAGCCACTAGTCTTGATGAAACTGCTGCTGCTGCTAATCCTCGGTCGCTCTGTTGAGGAACAAGAAATTCCTCGGTGAAGAACCTGAACTTGTGATTCTGAGGTGGTGATGCAACTCATCGACACCCTCTGCCCAAGCAAAAGAATCCATTCTCAACCAAGCAAAAGTTCAAGGCTGAAGATTTCTTTGCCGAGCACGTGTTCTTCATGAATATAATCCTTATGATTACGCTCGCATTAGGAAGAGGCGCTTACGGACTGCCACCAAGCCAACTTCTATTCCTCGGTGCTTTTCAACAAGGATAAAATCTTGATCATGCTCATATTCCTCATGTGGATATGGAGTCATTGCCGAGCTTTGAGCCAGTCCTAAGTGTTCTTCACGACGCAGGACGCTAAATTTTGCACCGATATCCGTATTGGAATGAAGAGCTAATACTTGAGTTCTATGCAACCCGCACATCACGGAGACGCTGAAGGCGTAAATTCATGGGTCTTAGATTGGATGACTGAAAACACTCACTACAAGGCACCGACAAGTGAATTGCTTGCCCTACCACTCGATCCTCCGCTTGATGGTGCACGTCGCATCTATGAAGAAAAGAACTTTCAAATCACTATATGCAAGTCTTGATGAAGCCTTTGAAGCCAAGGCAGGCCCCAAGAACCAAATTCCTCGTCAAGGAATTATTATATGTGCCTCGGACAGTCTATCGGATTACGACAAAGACTATGAGTCCTATCAAAGGCCACGACTCGAGCGATGAAGAAGTCGTTGGCATCATGAAGAATATGCTTTTCAACATCATCCATGGCGTTCCGTCAATTTCCATGATTTCTTCATGAGGACTCGCTAACATTGCCATGTCACCTTTTGAGTGAAGCCTTATGCGCCTTGGATTATGAGATTCATCGGTCAAGATCTTCACTGAATTACAAGGCTGATACTTTGAACCATTGCAGCTACCGCCCCGATTGAAGTCCTCAAGCGGACAATTACCTCGGTGATGACAAGGGCAAGGCTCTGCTGTGATAGATGAAGGCATTCGTCCATTGGATGGACAGTTTCGCAAAGCGACATCCTACTCCACCAATGATGACTCGCCACACATGACTCGGACAAATACCCGATCAAGCAAAGTCCTCAAGCTCTCGCACCTGTGGTGATGGTGATCGTGAATTACTCCTCGGTCTTCATCGGAAGGTTGATCACAATCATAAGTGGGTCAGCGTCGGTTTGGTACTCTTCTTTACAACATGACCTCCACACACAATGCGGTGAAGAAAAACCACTACTACCTGCATGAAACCTTCAAGCGCACTGGGCTGTTCTTTCACATGTCTATAATGAAGAAGAACTGACTTCAATGGGTCTCAAGGAAGAATTTGGTGGTCGCACCTCCTCGAAGAAATTCAAGAAGGTCAAAGTTCCTTCCTTGGTGGCCAGCTCCTATTCTTCATCTCGCGACAACGATGAAAATGAAGATTTGGAAGATACTGGCTGGTCCTACTTCAACAAACAACCCCGACAATGCTGGCGCTCCGTCTTCAACTTGAAATTCTTCAAGAGCGTTAGTCCTCAGTTTCAATCCTTTTGGTCATTTGATGACAAAGGGGGAGAAATTTGCGTTAGTCTTCAAGCGGGTCTAGTTTTTGTCTATATACAATATTTTATTAAGTTACAACTCTCGTTCTTCTGAAACCTTTTATTGGATCGAGTTGTAATCTTAAACCCGATGGTGCTTCGATACTTTTGATGCATTATGCACTTGCTCTATGCTCTGATTACAGTTGTTATGCTCTGATTCTCGTGAGCCCCTTGAAAATCTTCATAGCAAATCATTTTGGCCTTTGGGCTCTGATACACTTGATGCGTTACATTGCATAACATCAAGCACCATATTTCATCATGCATTTCAAATTCTTCATACTATATGTTAAATGCATGTATGAATTACAAGATATAGGGGGAGATCTCCATGATTCAATTCTTCAAATGTGCATTGCCTCAAAAGCAAATTCCTCACTATGCACACCTTCTGGGGGAGTTCTTCTATATCTTGCAATCAAATTCCTCATTATCGTATTTACACTTCATATGTTTATCCCGTTGAAAACTTAACCTATGTTGTCATCAATCACCAAAAGGGGAGATTGTAAGTGCATCTAGTGCCCCTAGTGATTTTGGTGTATTGAAGACTTATAGGTTAAGTAACTAATCGCTTGTGAGTGTACACAGGTCTATAAGTCTATGAGGAGTTTGATATTTACCGTGAAAGTCGACCCTAAAAATGAGGTTCTTCAAGTGAAGACTTTGATATTCGAAGACTTTACGAAGACTTTGAAAGTGAAGAAATTGGTGTGACCTTGAAGACTTGGTATTCATTTGAGGAACATGAAGCGTGAAGACTTTTGTTTTCGTAGTTTCATTTTCTCTTTCTTGAGTCATAGGAAACACCGTCTTTGTTAAAGGGGTCGAGGAAATACTAAGGAAAAATTTCCATTTGATGCTCAACTCAAAATCCTACACCTACCAATTCCTTGAGTGAAGCTTTTGGAAATCTCATACAATTCAGTCAATTTCTTGATGATGAGACGAAGCTCTTACAGTCATTTGAGAATTTGTTCGGCCCGAGGAGTTAGGAATTCGCCGGTCTGAATTGCCTACGATGAGGAACATGATATACGAGAATTTGATGTTCAAATATCCGACCGTTCTTTGTCTTCTTGCATGACTGTCCCAAATATCTTATCCACCTAACGGTCATATCATTGAAGGGCATTTATGTCTTATCATGTCGGGCTGCTCCTAGGCTATAAATAGCCGCCCCTACAACCACTAGTTGGTTGGCTGCTCGAGAGAACTTGACACTTGTCATTTGAGAGCAACCCATCCTCCGAGGACTTTGAGCTGAAAATCATCAAGTGAGGAAAAACCCAAAACCAAACCCCTACAAACCCAAAGTGATTGAGCATCATGAAGAAATTGATCTGCGTGGATCCGGCGCTTTTACCTTTGAAGACTGTGCTTCTTCCAGACGGTTAGGCATCACGGTCTAGAGCATCCAAGAGGAATTGTGGATCGCCGAGTGACCAAGTATGTGAAGGTTTGGAAGTCGCTGAAGACTTACCACAGTGATTGGACGAGGTCTGCGTGACTTTAGTTCAAGGAGAATACGGTGAGGACTTGGTGTCTGAGCTGCGTGCTCGGTGGTCGGGTGTCCGGACTGTGTGTCCTCGAGTTTAAATACTCGGCCGCTCAACAGACGTACAACCGAGACAGCAGTTGGAACTGGTCTACCAAATCATTGTCTTCACCAACCTAACTGGTTCTATTTTCTCAACCCTTTCATTTCCTCATTCTTGTGTTGAGTGTTTGTTCATATCTGTGTTTGAAGACTTTGGTGAAGACTTTCTCAATTTCCTCAGTTCAATTTCTTGATCTGTTTGTCTTCATCTTGTGTTATCCTGTGATTACGCTTTACGTACTCTGTGATTGTCTTCATTTCATCATGATGACTATGCTTGTAATCTGTTACGCTTACTTCTGAGTACTTATTCCGCTGCAAGTATTTCTTCGCTAAGGAATTTCCTCACCGGCAAATTCCTCAGTGAAGAATTCATAAAAATCGCCTATTCACCCCCCCTCTAGTCGATATAACGCACTTTCAGCGAGCAGCTCCAAGGGTAGGTGTCAATCGAGCAGGTGATCAGGTCAAGCATGTCATGTACGAATAAGCAGATTCATTTAGATAGGTGCGGAGAAAGCACAAGCCACTGGGTCTGGCCCGAGCAGCTTGGGGATAATGCAGCCCGAGGGGCGCCCCCAACAAGGTAAGTAAAGAACATAAGCAAAAAGGATACATGCCGCAGGGACGGACCCACGTGGCCTGGGAATGATGCAGCCCAGGGCGCTCCCGGCTGAAGCGGAACTTGGAAAGGTGTCACGATATGGTCGGAGATGGCGGGATGTTGAGGTAGCGGATGGCGTGATGAGGAAGCCGGCCCTCACGAGCCCTCGGACACTGGAGCCTCGGGAGGCTCCGGGGTGCTGAGGGGGTTCCTCGAGCCATTTCCATCCCTGCCAGGATTGCGCGCTGCTTGACCGCCTGAGCCTTCAGAGCGCACCTCAGCAGGCGCTGATGGGCGGCAACCGCGTTCGGCAGGCCGAAGGGCATGCGAACGTAGCTGTGAGGCGGACCCTCGCAACGCCCCACGCGTGAGGGCCAGAGGCGCTCTTGAGACGCGGCCTGGTTGAGCCCCGGTATGTCGATGCAGATCCGCAGCCCAGCATCCTCGCCTGGATGTGGGGCCATGGCGGGCAGGCGGCGACAACCGCGCATGACTCTTGACTCCTGTAGCTCCTGAATGCTCCTCGCGATGAACTCCTGAGGGTTTGGCCCTCCTTTCCTCATACCTTCCTGAGGGAAACGTGCCTCGAAGCACGCCTCCAAGTGGTGCCCGAGCGCCTCCCTCGTGACCCCGGCTAGGTCGGTGGCTCGCCATGAAAGAGCCCCCGAGCCTCGCCTGAGGAGGGCGTCGGGCGCGCCTCCCTATGCGACAGAGGGTGGCGCTCCTTGAACGGGCGCGGGTCCTGTCGCCACGCCTCCGGAGGTACCTAACCCATGAGGGCTTGGACCAGGCGAAGCCTTCTTCTTCTTAGGGATCGCCTCGGGAAGTCTCTCGCTCCTGTGATCTGGGTCTTCAATCGCTGCGGCTCGGAAGGCACGCTCAAGAGAGCGCACTGCATCCCTTTCCTCGCAAGGCACTGTGATAACTCCTCCGCTTCCTGGCATCTTGAGGACATTGTAGCCATGGTGAGTTACTGCCATGAATTTGACCAAAGCTGGGTACCCGAGGATGGCATTGTATGGCAGGCGAATGTGGGCGACGTCGAAGTCAATGAGCTCGGTGCGGTAGTTGTCGCGCCGCCCGAAGGTGACGGGAAGGCGAACTTGCCCTATCGGGACGGTGGAGCCATCGGTGACTCCTGAGAAAGGCTTGGTCGGCTGAAGCTGATCGTATGGCACTTGGAGATCATTGAACGTCTCGACAGATAAGACGTTGAGTCCAGCTCCGCCGTCGATGAGGGTCCTGGTGACTTGCACGTTGCTGATGACTGGTGAGCAAAGCATGGGTAGGACTCCGGCCATTGCCACACACTTGAGCTGATCCGCTGAGCTGAACGTGATAACGCACGATGACCACCTGAGAGGGCGAGTGGCCTCAGGCTTGGGGAGGACTGCATTCACCTCACGAGCAAACTGCTTGAAGATGCACTGAGAGGCTGGGGCGAGCACCACCGGGATGCAAGCGATCGTGCAGCGGCCCGGAAGCCCCAGCCCCCCTCGTCCTGATGATTGTCTTCGTACCTCCTTGGCGGCTGCGGCAGAGGTGGGAGCCCTGCGTTGCCTTGAGGGCGATCCTCATGAGGCTGGTCCCTCCAACCTCCCTCGCAAGCTGGTCCTGCCAGCGGTCCCCGCGAGGTCTGTCACGCCATCCTTGGCGACCGCCACGGTCTTCCCAGCGTCCTGCACCTCTTCCTCCTCCTCGACCGTAACCCCGATCATTGCGCTCGTGGCGTCGGCCAATACGCCCTTCTCGCACGGCCCTGAGCTCCTGGCATTCGTTGGTGTTGTGGGTGTGGAGGTCGTGGTACACGCAGTACCTGCTGCCTTTGGATGACTCGGGCTGATCCCTGCCTTGCTTGGTGTCCGGTTCTGCCGCGAGCATGGCAGCCCCCTTGCGCTTCACGTCCTTGGCCTTGGGCTTCTTCTCTTCTGGATCGGTAGCTGGAAGCTCTAGGAGGGAGAGGCTCCCTTCCTCATCCCTGGCGCATTTGGTCGCCAAGTTGAACAGCTCCAACGATGTGCACAGGTCTTCATGCATTGCTAACTCGTCCTTCATCTTGACGTCACACACGCCATCGGAGAAGGCTGAGATGATGGCTTCCTCAGTCACCTTGGGGATTTTGAGGCGGGCGTTGTTGAAGCGCTGGATGTACTTCTGTAGGGTCTCTTCTGGCTGCTGCTTGATGCGACACATGTCGCTCACGGCCGGAGGCCGATCGCGAGTGCCTTGGAAGTTGGCGATGAAGCAGGTGCGCATCTCGTCCCAGGAGGAGATCGTGCCGGGGGCCAGGTTCAGGAGCCAGGTTCGGGCCCCGTCCTTGAGCGCCGTGGGGAACCAATTCGCCATGACCTTTTCGTCCCCATTGGCGGCTTCAATGCCCAGCTCGTAGAGTTGAAGGAACTCTGCGGGGTCGGCGGTGCCGTCGTAGCGAGGAGGCAGGTCTGGCTTGAACTTGCCGGGCCATGCGACGCTGCGTAGCTCGACGGTGAAGGCGCGACAGCCTATAGTGGCCACCGGGGCTCTCTGCTGATGCGGAGCTTGTTCTTGTGGATTCCCGTGCACCGCTGCTTGGAGCAGCGCGGGGTCTTGGCACGGCGGTGCTGGAGCGTGGCCGCTGCGCTCTGGTGCAGGGAACACGCGTGCACCTCCTTGTGGACGAGGGACCTCCTGGCAGCTCCTTTCTTGCTGCGCGGGTGCCGGACGCGGAGGGTCTCGGCCCGGGGCCACGCACCTTGGAGCCAGGGCTCCTTCTTGGGAAGGAGATGGCGGGGGCACCTTCGGCTCCCGGCCTCTCGCGCGGGGTGAAGGGCGAGGCAACGAGAGGGACGGCGCGGGGGAGCCCCCTGCGGCGCGGACGAGCTCGGCGACGCGGTCGAGCCACTCCTCGTAGATGTCATCGACAGGGCGGTAGCACAGGAGCTCGTTCACGGCGATGAGCGCGACTCGAGCCTCCATGGGAGCGCGGTGCGCGCGGGACGAAGAACCAGTAGGGCGAGCAAAGGAGTGGCGGTGCGGCCTTCTCACCTCACCGATGGATGCAGGGATGAGGCCCGCTGCTCGTTCCCCGCCGGGCGGGTGGCGGCGTTAGCGGACGGGAGCAGCGGGGTGTCCGACGACGGAGCCGTCTGGCGACTCGGCGGCACGAAGCAGCCCGGCGCTTCGGCGCTGGCTCGGCGGCGTCGGCCATGGAAGCGACGGAAGATCACGCGACCAGCGGAAGAGATTCAGCGCACCCTACTGGCGCGCCAAATGTCGGATTTCGGGTTCCGGCTAACCCTTGAGGTTCGAATACTGGGGTGCGCGCAGAGATCTTTCCCCTACCAGCTCGCGCGTGAACGGATTGCGAGGGATCTAAACTATGAACGATGAACAACACAAGGAACACGAGGTTTATCTGGTTGGGCCTTTGATGGTGTAATACCCTACTCAAAGTGTGTGGTGTGGTGGATTGCCTCAGGGGCTGAAGATGAACAGTACAAAGGAAGAACAGCCTCGCGAGGGGCTGTTCTTGAGCTGGTGCGATGAACTGCTTGGGTGAGTCCAGTCGCTTCTCTCTCTCCGCTAGGGCTCTATCAGATGCCTCTACTCTGTGGTGGCTAGCTCTATTTATAGAGGGTGGCCATGGACCTCTTCCCAAATAATGAGTGGGAAGGGCGCCAACAATTGGCCATTTTGAAGGGGAACATCTAATACACTTATCCTGACTAAAGTTGGTCTTCGGCTGCCAAAGGCTCTGACGGTGACGCCGTCTTGGGCTCCACGATGACCTCCTTCCTGTCGCTCTGCTGGTCTTGGTCTTGTTGCACCGAAGTGGTAACCTTTTCCTGATGCCTTGGCCTGTGCTTGCCTCCTTTGCACCAAAGGGGAAATGAGGACACTCTTGAGGTGGCGCCCTCACCTGGTCTTGATCGTCATGGCTTGCGTCACGGGGCACCCTCGTGAGGTACCTGCCTTGATCTCTGCCTCCTCGTGAGCCTGCTGTGAGGCTGCTCTGAGGAAGATTCTGTCGTCCGCCCATGCAGGCTTGGCCCCTCGCGAGGTCTTGAGCTTGAGCTGATGAAGTTGGGCCGCGCTGGGCCCCCACTTGAGCCACGCCGCAGGCCGCAGGCAGGCAAGTCTGGGGACCCCCGTTCCTAGAACGCCGACATACATCCCATGTCACAATCCTTTGTTGCACCGTATGATATGCATGATGACAACACTTGTTTGGTGAATCACCACTTGAATGCTTGGTTTTGCACTAATGCTAACCACATTTGTTTTTTCCAAGTGTTTTTTTCTTTCTCCTTTTGAAGGAATCACAAGCCGGTGCGACATTGGAGAGTGCCAACTTTGAGCTTCAAGACTATGAGTATTGGTGAACGTTCACTCCAACAAGGTGATGCCATCTCTTTCCCATGGTGTTTTGGTTTTCGATCCGAGGTCGGATCTTTCCCAATGGGGAGGGGATGATGCGGAGCATCCTACGGATCACCATGTCAGGAGTCCGTTCGGCAAGGGACACGTGCGTCATCTACTTCACATACATAAAGGTTAATCATCTCCTTTACACGTGTTCACTTGACCCCTTCGAGGATGGTATACTACTTGACATCCCTCTCGTGTACATGCATAGGTATTACCGGAGCTTCATTGACGACGAGGAGGAGTTCAAGTGCAAGAGAACATGTACACCATCGAAGAGGGGAGACGGAGGAGGAAGATGGACCCCAAGACGCGTAACACAGGAGGCCTTGGACCATCCCGGGTGCCCGGCCTCCTATGCCGCGGGTGCCCGGACCATGGCGCCAAGGGGTGCGACCCCTCTGTCCACCCCGGGTGCCCGCACCCCAACCATTGGGTACCCGCACCCCCGGGTGCCCGGCCCCCCTCCCAGGCGCCACACCGGGTGCCCGGTCTTCTACTCCCCAACGACCCCGGGTGCTCGGTCTCTTTACCCCAGGTGCCCGGACCCCTCCGAGAGTGCCTGCGTGCACTTTGTGTTTTGGACCCTTGTACCCCTCTTCTTCCCCAATTTCGTCTCTAGTCTATATAACCCTTTCCCCTAGCTCATTTGGGAGGATAGCAAAGTAGTTGATAGACATTTGAGAGCTTTGCTCCTTGAACCCACTCCTCTAGGAGATCATGACCTCCTAGGAGAAGATCCCCTTGGGATTCAAGACCTCCTCTTGGGGAAGACTATCATTAAGACCTAATTCCTCATAAGATTGGGATGAACTAGTTACCTTGTATCTTTCCTTTGTTGTCCTTGAATCATTGTGACCTCTTGTGTGTTCTTGGATCTAGCATATGTGTGATTGGATCTAGTTAATTTGAGTGTTTCCCCTCTCTTATGTTCTTTGTGTTCTTCGTGTTCTTGGGGATTTCCCCTCCAATTCGTGAAAGATCTTCATCTAGGGTTCCACCCTACAATAGAAACTGTTCTTGATAATGGTACTGGTATAGATGTAGATGATGGGGTTTCTACTCCTAAGCTTACTGATATGAGGAATGTATCTGGTGGTGAGAAAACTGAAAATATAAAGTACTGTGAGGATCTTCTGAAATCTGTTGACATGGTTGAGTCTGATGAGGAAAAAATGTGATGATGATGATGAAGAGCTGGAGGTTCTCCCTCCCGAGGCTATCCAAATTATACAATCTAATGGCCTAAAAAGATCTTTGTTAGAGTCATTAAACCAGGCCCAGGTGGATGACACCATTCCTTCCAAGAATTCCAAATGGGGGTTAGTTTTGGTTGAGAAACATTGTACTAGGAATCATGGAAATGTGAACAATGTGGAAAATGATGTTGTATACAAGATGAAGAAGAATATGGAAATCCCAAGAACTTTCAAAGGTAAATCCTTCTCTACTATTGATCCTACCTCTTTATATGAACAAGCCAGTAAAGTTAATGTGCTATTTGGTGGTGACGAGACTAATAAGTTTCCTATCATTGAAGACTTAATTACTAGAGAGTGATACGTCTCCATCGTATCTACTTTTCCAAACACTTTTGCCCTTGTTTTGGACTCTAACTTGCATGATTTGAATGGAACTAACCCGGACTGACGCTGTTTTCAGCAGAATTGCCATGGTGTTATTTTTGTGTAGAAATAAAAGTTCTCGGAATGACCTGAAACTTCACGGAGAATATTTTTGGAATATATAAAAAATACTGGCGAAAGAATCAAGACCAGGGGCCCACACCCTATCCATGAGCGTGGGGGGCACGCCGTCTCGTGGGCCTCCTGAGGCTCCACCGACCTCAACTCCAACTCTATATATTCACATTCGGGGAGAAAAAAATCAGAGAGAAGGATTCATTGCGTTTTACGATACGGAGCCGCCGCCAAGCCCTAATCTCTCTCGGGAGGGCTAATCTGGAGTCTGTTCGGGGTTCTGGAGAGGGGAATCCGTCTCCATCGTCATCATCAACCTTCCTCCATCACCTATTTCATGATGCTCACCGCCGTGCGTGAGTAATTCCATCGCAGGCTTGCTGGACGGTGATGGGTTGGATGAGATTGACCATGTAATCAAGTTAGTTTTGTTAGGGCTTGATCCCTAGTATCCATTATGTTCTAAGATTGATGTTGCTATGACTTTGCTATGCTTAAGTTTGTCACTAGGGCCCGAGTGCCATGATTTCAGATCTGAACCTATTATGTTTTCATGAATATATGTGAGTTCTTGATCCTATCTTGCAAGTCAATAGTCACTTACTATGTGTTATGATCCGGTAACCCCGAAGTGACAATAATCGGGACCACTCCCGGTGATGATCGTAGTTTGAGGAGTTAATGTATTCACTAAGTGTTAATGCTTTGGTCCGGTACTCTATTAAAAGGAGGCCTTAATATCCCTTAGTTTCCAATAGGACCCCGCTGCCACGGGAGGGTAGGACAAAAGATGTCATGCAAGTTCTTTTCCATAAGCACGTATGGCTATATTCGGAATACATGCCTACATTACATTGATGAACTGGAGCTAGTTTTGTGTCACCCTATGTTATAACTGTTGCATGAGGAATCGCATCCGACATAATTATCCATCACTGATCCATTGCCTACAAGCTTTTCACATATTGATCTTTGCTTAGTTACTTTGCCCTTGCCACTGTTACAATTACTACAAAACTGCTACTGTTACTTTTGCCACCGTTACCGTTACTTCCATACTACTTTGCTACTAAATACTTTGCTGCAGATATTAAGTCTTCCAGGTGTGGTTGAATTGACAACTCAACTGCTAATACTTGAGAATATTCTTTGGCTCCCCTTGTGTCGAATCAATAAATTTGGGTTGAATACTCTACCCTCGAAAACTGTTGCGATCCCCTATACTTGTGGGTCATCAGAGAGCAAGAAAATTGCCTGCCTTTTGCCAATGGTAACCCAGAATAGTTTTACCTGAAAATATTGATATCACCCATGATGATTTTAGTTGGGACTCCAGCTAGGACCTCTTTCTCTAAACCAGTGGGCACTGCTGATGCTTTAGGGGAAACTTCTGCTATCCATACTAAAGTTAAGCCTTGTGGCTTGTCTCATCCATTTAGGGTTCCTTAATAATGATAGGTTTGATTTAGAATATTAGAGTTTAGGGAAACCTAGTAAAATTAAGTGCATGTGTTATGTAATTGCTAAAACTTATCCCGATTTCATGGTTTCCAAGAGACTAAGAGGGAAATCATTGCTGAGGATTTCCTCAAGGCTTTGGATAGGATAGGTAATTTCACTTGGCATTTTTTGCAAGCTGTTAATATTGCTGGTGAGATTTTGCTTGGTCTTAGGAAAGATATGTTTGGTGTTATTGGTTTTACTAATAATAGATTTTCCATTAAAGCCACTGTAAAAATAAAAATGATGGGTTCTTATTGTTGGGAAACGTAGCATGCAATTTCAAAAAAATTCCTATGCTCATGCAAAATCTATCTTGGAGATGCATAGCAACGAGAGGGGAGAGTGTGTCTACATACCCTCATAGACCGAAAGCGGAAGCGTTTGACAACGCGGTTGATGTAGTCGAACTTCTTCTCGTTCCGACCGATCAAGCACCAAATGTACGACACCTCTGAGTTATGCACACGTTCAGCTCGATGAGGTCCCTCGAACTCTTGATCTAGCAAAGTGTCGAGGGACAGTTCGGTCAGCACAACGGCGTGGTGACGGTGATGGTGAAGCGATCCGCACAGGACTTCACCTAAGCACTACGTGAATATGACCGGAGGCGTAAACTGTGAAGGGGGGCGCCGCACACGGCTAACAATTGTTGGTGTGTCTTCTAGCGGTGGCCCCCACATATATATAGGTTGGAGGGACGAGAGGCAGCCAAGGGGGCGCCCCAAGTAGGAGGAATCCTACTTGGGCGCCTCCCCAATTCGGCCTCCCCCCTTCCATAAGTTCCGGAGGGGGAAGGAAGGAGGATGGAGAGGGAAGGAAGGGGGAGGCCAAATCCCTCCCCTTCCTTCTCTCTTCCCCTCTTTCCTTATCCTCCTATTTCGGCCTATATGGGAGCGCACCAGCCCCTTAGGGGCTGGTCTGTCCCCTTCTTGGCTCATTAGGCCCATATAGTTGCCGGGGGGGGGGGGGTGCCCGGAACCCCTTCCGGTGACCCGATATGTACCCGGTACCCCAGAACATTTCCGGTGTCCGAATATCATCGTCCTATATATGAATCTTCACCTCTCGACCATTTCGAGACTTCTCGTCATGTCTGTGATCTCATTCAGGACTCCAAACAACATCCGGTCACCAAATCACATAACTCATATAATACAAAATCGTAATCGAACGTTAAGCGTGCGGACCCTACGGGTTCGATAACTATGTAGACATGACCAAGACACCTCTCTGATTAATAACCAACAACGGAACCTAGATGCTCATATTGGTTCCCACATATTCTACGAAGATCTTTTTCGGTCATACCGTAATGACAACATACGTTATTCCCTTTGTCATCAGTATGTTACTTGCCCGAGATTCGATCGTTGGTATCAACATACCTAGTTCAATCTCGTTACCGGCAAGTCTCTTTACTCGTTCCGTAATACATCATCCCGCAACTAACTCATTAGTCACTATGCTTGCAAGGCTTCTTATGATGTGCATTACCTAGAGGGCCCAGAGATACCTCTCCGATACTCGGAGTGACAAATCCTAATCTCGATCTATGCCAACCCAACAAACACCTTCGGAGATACCTGTAGAGCATCTTTATAATCACCCAGTTAAGTTGTGAGGTTTGATAGCACACAAGGTATTCCTCCGTTATCCGGGAGTTGCATAATTTCATAGTCAAAGGAATATGTATATGACATGAAGAAAGAAATAGCAATAAAACCGAATGATCATTATGCTAAGCTAACAGATGGGTCTTGTCCATCACATCATTCTCCTAATGATGTGACCCTGTTCATCAAATGACAACACATGTATATGGTTAGGAAACTTAACCATCTTTGATTAACGAGCTAGTATAGTAGAGGCTTAGTAGGGACATGGTGTTTTGTCTATGTATTTACACATGTCAAGTTTCCGGTTAATACAACTCTAGCATGAATAATAAACATTTATCATGATATAAGGAAATATAAAATAACAACTTTATTATTGCCTCTAGGGCATATTTCCTTCAGTATCCCACTTGCACTAGAGTCAATAATCTAGATTACATTGTAAGGATTCTAACACCCATGTAGTCTTGGTGTTGATCATATTCTGCTTGTGGAAGAGGCTTAGTCAACGGGTCTGCCACATTCAGATCCGTATGTATTTTGCAAATCTCTATGTCTGCCTCCTTAACTTGATCACGAATGGAGTTGAAGCGTTTCTTGATGTGTTTGGTTCTTTTGTGAAATTTGAATTCCTTCGCCAAGGCAATTGCTCCAGTATTGTCACAAAAGATTTTCATTGGACCGCCGCCAACTCGACGTCGTCGTAACCAATTTCAACCAAAGTTGGGTTTTTTGGGGTTGATAGTGGAAAAGCTATGCACTAGGTATCACACCTAGATCGGATATGAACTCCTTCATCCAGACTCCTTCATTTGCTGCTTCTGAAGCAGTATGTACTCCGCTTCACACGTAGATCCTGCCACGACGCTTTTCTTGGAACCGCACCAACTGACAGCTCCACCATTCAATATAAATACGTATCTGGCTTGCGACTTTACTCATTCAAATCAGTGTCAAAGCTAGCATCTACGTAACCATTTACGACGAGCTCTTTGTCACCTCCATAAACGAGAAACATATCCTTAGTACTTTTCAGGTACTTCAGGATGTTCTTGACCGCTGTCTAGTGATCCACTCCTCGATTACTTTGGTACCTCCCTGCTAGACTTATAGCAAGATACACATCAGGTCTGGTACACAACATTGCATACATGATAGAACCTATGGCTGAGGTATAGGGAATGACTTCTATTTTCTCTCTATCTTCTGCAGTGGTCGGGCATTGAGTCTGACTCAACTTCACACCTTGTAACACAAGCAAGAACCCTTTCTTTGACTGATCCATTTTGAACTTCTTCAAAACTTTATCAAGGTATGTGCTTTGTGAAAGTCTGCTACGTCTCCAACGTATCTATAATTTTTGATTGTTCCATGCTGTTATATTATCAATCTTGGATGTTTTATAACCATTTTATAGTCATTTTATATCATTTTTTGGTACTAACCTATTGACATAGTGCCACGTGCCAGTTGATGTTTTCTCCATGTTTTTTACATTGTAGCAAATCAGTACCAGACAGAGTCCAAATGCCACGAAACTCGACGGAGAATTTTATGGGCGGAAGGAACATTAACGGGCCTGGCTGCGCTGGGGGTGCCCGAAGAAGGCACAACCCACCAGGGCGCACCAGGAGGCCCAGGCACGCCCTGGTGGGTTGTGCCCACCTCGGGTGCCCCCCGGACCGCTTTTTTGCTCTATAAATACCCCAATATTCCAGAGACCCTAAAGGCATCAACGAAATATTCATCCAGCTGCCGCAAAGTCCAGATCCAATCTAGACACCATCTCGGATGGGGTTCACCACCTCTATTGGTGCCTCTCCGATGATGCGTGGGTAGTTCTTTGTAGACCTTCGGGTCCGTAGTTAGTAGCTAGATGGCTTTTTCTCTCTCGCTGAATTCTCAATACAATGGTCTCTTGGAGATCCATATGATGTAACTCTTTTGTGGTGTGTTTGTTGGGATCGATGAACTTTGAGTTTATGATCAGATCTATCTTTTTATATCCATGAAAGTTATTTGAGTTTCTTTGATCTCTTATATGCATGATTGCTTATAGCCTCGTATTTCTTCTCCGATATTTGGGTTTTGTTTGGCCAACTTGATCTATTTATCTTGCAATGGGAAGAGGTGCTTTGTAGTGGGTTCGATCTTACGGTGCTTGATCCGAGTGACAGAAAGGGAAACCACACGTATGTATCGTTGCTACTAAGGATAAAACAATGGGGTCTATCTCTACATAGATAGATCTTGTCTACATCATGTCATTGTTCTTATTGCATTACTCCATTTCTCCATGAACTTAATACACTAGATGCATGCTGGATAGCGGTCGATGTGTGGAGTAATAGTAGTAGATGCAGGAAGTAGTCGGTCTACTAATCTTGGATGTTATGCCTATATAATGATCATTGCCTGGATATCGTCATAATTATTAGAAGTTCTGTCAATTGCCAACAGTAATTTGTTCACCCACCGTTTGCTATTTCTCTCAAGAGAAGCCACTAGTGAAACCTACAGCCCTCGGGTCTTTCTTCTCATATATTTGTCTTTGCAATCTACTTTTCTCTTGCATTTATTTTCAGATCTATTAAACCAAAAATACAAAAATACCTTGCTGCATTTTATTTCTATTTGCGATCTATCTATCAAATTGCTACAAAATTATATCACGTCCGTGTGCCTATCTTGAGGCGCCGTACCCCGAAAGGGATTGACAACCCCTTTAACACGTGGGTTGCAAGGATTTGTTATCTGTGTGCAGGGGCTATTTACGTTGTGTTGCTTGGTTCTCCTACTGGTTCGATAATCTTGGTTTTATATCTGAGGGAAATACCTACCACCGCTGTGCTGCATCATCCCTTCCTCTTTGGGGAA
Organism: Aegilops longissima; assembly: GCA_021605205.1. Lineage (NCBI taxonomy): Eukaryota > Viridiplantae > Streptophyta > Magnoliopsida > Poales > Poaceae > Aegilops > Aegilops longissima. The sequence continues at coordinate 605,614,687 of CM038680.1, forward strand.
ATACCGACGTAGCTTCAAGCGACATCAAAAGGAATTTATGGCGCCATTGCCGGGGAGGATCTTCAACATATACCAGGTTCCTAATCACAAATCTCATCTCCTTGCAATTTACATTATTTGCCATTTGCCTCTCATTTTCCTCTCCCCCACTTCACAAAAATTTGCCATTTTATTTGCCTATCTCTTCCGTTCGCCGTTTTCTCGTCGTATCTATCCTTTGTTTGCAATCATGGGCGATTTCGGTATGGCACCAACAAATGATGGCCTAACTCCTAAAATTGGACGTACGGGCAATCTGGATGCTAAAACTTTTATCTTGGGGCAAGGGAACGTTATGGGAAAAGAACGTATCCAAGAATTTTTCAATTGTGTTGGGAATCTAAGTCTTGATGATGCTCCTATACTTAAAACTACTAGATCTTATGCGGATGCTATTTCAGCACTAGTTCTGAAACTTGAAAGTAAATTTATTCATACCCATCCTACCTTGCAAAGATTGTTTTTCGAGCTTCCCGTTATAAAGTATCCTAGGGCTAAAAAGTTGTCCACTCTTGTTCTTATGAATGAGTTTGACTACATAATACGCGAAGCTAGAGAAATCTTTGATTTTTATGGTATGAATCGAGAAAAACCTGTGATAGATGAAATTCTTTGCAATAGTGACTATGCTTTAAGACATTTTCTTGGGGAAAATAAAATCTTTGATGAGAATCTTAAGAAGGAAGTCCCAGTTCTAGATATAATCCAACAAGTCTTCGACAATGTTAATCAACATTACTCTTGGATTGTTGCGGGAAATCAAAGGGGTTATGATGAAAACCAACTAAGGATTTCTAAAGTTTCCATGGATAATATGTTTTATATTGTGTTTACAAAACCCCATGATGAAAACACCTCTAAGAAAATTAAGAAGAACAAGGATGACAATACTTAGATCCTTGCTTTATGCCTAGCTAAGGGCGTAAAACTATAGCGCTTGTTGGGAGGCAACCAAATGAATAAATTTAATTTTTGCTTTCTGTTCTTGAGTGTTAGCACATTTATGCTACTGTTATGATTGTGTTTTTTGTTTTTAATTTGTTTTTGTGCCAAGTAGAACCGATAGGATCTTCTTGGGTGATAGATGTTTGATCTTGCTGAAAAAGACAGAAACTTTGTGCTCACGAAAACAATTATCATTTTTTATCAGAAAGAGGTTTTGCCCTGATTCTTTTTGCAGAAGATTAATATACAAATTGTCTAGGTCGTCCTATTTTTCAGAATTTTTGGAGTTTCAGAAGTTTTCGAAAGTCAGATTGTTACAGACTATTTTGTTTTGACAGATTCTGTTTTCTTTGTGTTGTGTGCTTATTTTGATGGCTCTATGGTTTTATTTGATGATTTTTTTGCCATAGAAAAGTTGGAATACAGTAGATATAATACAAAAACAGAATATGAATTGGTTTGATACAATACTTATAGTAGTGGTTTGCTTTCTTATAGTAATGGATCTCACGAAGGTTTTGTTGAGTTTTGTGTGATTGAAGTTTTCAAGTTTTGTGTTATCTTACGCTGGATGAAGGAAGGATGGAAGAGCCTAAGCTTGGGGATGCCCTGGCATCCCAAGCTATTATCCAAAAATGAGCAACCAACTAAGCTTGGGGATGCTGCCAAGTGGCATCCCCACTTTCTTCCAACGATCATCGATATTTTACTCAAAACTATATTTTTATTCGTCACATGATATGTGTTTTGCTTGGAGCGTCTTGTATGATATGAGTCTTTGCTTGCTTTATTTTGTGTTGTAAGTCATCAACCCTTGCTGGACACACCTATTTGAGAGAGTCAAAATTATGTCATGACTTGTTAGAATTTCTCTCTATGCTTCACTTAATATTTTATGAGCAATGGACTTGCTCTAGTGCTTCACTTATATCTTTCTGAGCACGGTGTGCTTAGTATATTTGAAGAAATGCTCTCTTGCCTCACTTAGATTTATTTGAGACTTAATAAAATTTTCAAGAAATTCTCTCTTGCTTCACTTAAATTATTTTGAGAGAAAGAAAAAGAATTATGCTCATGATCTTCACTTATATTTGTTTGAGCTTATGAAAAGCAACACATGAAAATTAGTCCCAAAGTGATAGATATCCAAGAAGGATATAATAAAAACTTTCATGAAGATCAGATATAATAAAAACTTTCATGAAGATCATTGGACAAAATAAACATGATTCTTAGTAATAGTTTTGAGATATGATGATGTGATATGTGAATTATGTTGATGAGTAATTACGCTTTAGTAAGAATATTGGTGTTAAGGTTTGTGATTCGCTATGCAGGTACGAAAGTCAATAGTCATGCAATGAAATTATATCCTACTTGTTGTGCATTATTCGGTGTTATTTATGCTTAATGCTTGCTTATGAGATTATCCGTTTGTTGGTTGGTCGCTTCTCAATCTTTTGCTAGCCTTTATTTTGCACCAAGTATGATCTCTACTTGTGCATCCAAAATCCTTCAAACCAGTTTTGCCACATGAGTCCACTATATATCTACCTATATGCGGTATTCTTTTGCCGTTCTAAGCAAATTTGCATGTGCCATCTCTAATTTTCAAGATAAACTTCACTTTTCTGTGTTTGTTCTGCTCGCGGAGCGGTGAGGGGTGGCTAATATTTTCCATGCTAGATGTGTTGTTCTCATGATGAGTGTTTATTCACTTGTCATTGGACGAGAGTAAGGCAAAGGTTTTAGGGATGCCCAGTCCCGAAATGCAAAAATGAATTTACTTTATGTTATCAAATAATAAATTCCTTGGAAAGTGTTGGTATGGAGGGCACCTGTGGATACGGTTAGCCATGGAAAGTGAAAGTATGGTGGAAAAAGGAATAAACTTTATTTTCTGTTTGGGAACCTCCTACGATATATCTAGCATGGAAAGTGTTGGGAACTCTAAGTCGTTTTCGTTGGTGGGATGGACACACCTCCCAAAATGTTTTTACCTCTAATTTTTTCTCTTTGAGCTCTGGCACCTATACAAATACCTACTTCCCTCTGCGAAGGGCCTTTCTTTTACTTTATGCAATTTTCATTTTTTGAGTCTCCATCTTCTCTTACAAAAGCACCAACTAGGAGGCAATATGATCGTACTTAAGTATTGGGTGTAGCTAATATTCGAGTGTGTTTCATGAATCGATCAATGGTTGAGCATGATGGGCTATGGATAACTTATTTTAGCGTTGATATTTTGAAAGATATGGTTGCTTGTTGATATGCTTGAGTATCTAAGTTATTATGTCAAAACTAGACTATTGCTTTGAATCACATAAAAAGTCCAAATGTCCATGCTATAAAGAAAAGAATATGATATGACATGTTGGGCAGCATTCCACATCAAAAATTCTGTTTTATCACTTACCTACTCGAGGACGAGTAGGAGTTAAGCTCGGGGATGCTGATACCTCTCCAACGTATCTATAATTTTTGATTGTTCCATGCTGTTATACTATGAATCTTGGATGTTTTATAATCATTTTATATCATTTTTGGTACTAACCTATTGACATAGTGCCAAGTGCCAGTTGCTGTTTTTTCCATGTTTTTTACATCGCAGAAAATCAGTACCAGACGGAGTCCAAATGCCACGAAACTCCATGGAGAATTTTTATGGGCCAGAAAGAACTCAACGGGCCCTGGCTGCGCCTGGGGGGGGTGCCCCGAGGGGGGCACAACCCACCAGGGCGTGCCAGGAGGCCCAGGCACGCCTTGGTGGGTTGTTCCCACCTCGGGTGCCCCCCGGACCGCCTTTTTGCTCTATCAATACCCCAATATTCCAGAAACCCTAAAGGCATTGATGAAATTTTCATCCAGCCGCCTCAGAGTCCAAATCCAATCTAGACACCATCTTGGATGGGGTTCACCACCTCCATTGGTGCCTCTCCGATGATGCGTGAGTAGTTCTTTGTAGACCTTCGGGTCCGTAGTTAGTAGCTAGATGGCTTTCTCTCTCTCGCTGAATTCTCAATACAATGGTCTCTTGGAGATCCATATGATGTAACTCTTTTGCGGTGTGTTTGTTGGGATCGATGAACTTTGAGTTTATGATCAAATCTATCTTTTTATATCCATGAAAGTTATTTGAGTTTCTTTGATCTCTTATATCCACGATTGCTTATAGCCTCATATTTCTTCTCCGATATTTGGGTTTTGTTTGGCCAACTTGACCTATTTATCTTGCAATGGAAAGGGGTGCTTTGTAGTGGGTTCGGTCTTACGGATCTTGATCCCAGTGAAAAAAGGGAAACTGCACGTATGTATCAGTGCTACTAAGGATAGAATGATGGGGTCTATATCTACATACATAGATCTTGTCTCCATCATGTCATCGTTCTTATTGCATTACTCCATTTCTCCATGAACTTAATACACTAGATGCATGCTGGATAGCGGTCGATGTGTGGAGTAATAGTAGTAGATGCAGGCAGGAGTCGGTCTACTAATCTTGGCCGTGATGACTATATAATGATCATTGCCTGGATATCGTGATAATTATTTGAAGTTCTTTCAATTGCCCAACAGTAATTTGTTCACCCACCGTTCGCTATTTTTCTCGAGAGAAGCCACTAGTGAAACCTACGGCCCCCGGGTCTTTCTTCTCATATATGTCTTTGCGATCTACTTTTCTTTTGCATTTATTTTCAGATCTATTAAACAAAAAATACAAAAATACCTTGCTGCATTTTATTTCTATTTATTTTGTTTGCGGTCTATCTATCAAATTGCTACAAAATTATCTCACGTCCGTTTGCCTATCTTGAGGCGCTGTACCCCGAAAGGGATTGACAACCCCTTTAACACGTCAGGTTGCGAGGATTTGTTATCTGTGTGTAGGGGCTTTTTACGTTGTGTTGTTTGGTTCTCCTACTGGTTCGATAACCTTGGTTTCATATCTGAGGGAAATACCTACTGCCGCTGTGCTGCATCATCCCTTCCTCTTTGGGGAAACACCGACGTAGCTTCAAGCGACATCAAAGTCCAATTAAGCGTCTTGATCTATCTCTATAGATCTTGATGGCCAATATATAAGCAGCTTCACCGAGGTCTTTCATTGAAAAACTCTTATTCAAGTATCCTTTTATGCTATCCAGAAATTCTATATCATTTCCAATCAACAATATGTCATCCACATATAGTATTAAAAATGCTACAGAGCTCCCGTTCACTTTCTTGTAAATACATGCTTCTCCAAAAGTCTGTATAAAACCATATGCTTTGATCACCTCATCAAAGCGTATATTTCGACTCCGAGATGCTTGCACCAGTCCATAAATGGATCGCTGGAGCTTGCACACTTTGTTAGCACCTTTAGGATCGATAAAACCTTCTAGTTGCATCATATACAACTCTTCTTTAAGAAATCCATTAAGGAATGCAGTTTTGACGTCCGTTTGCCAGTTTTCATAATCATAAAATGCGGCAATTGCTAACATGATTCGGACAGACTTATGCATCACTATGGGTGAGAAAGTCTCATGTAGTCAACTCCTTGAACTTGTCGAAAACTTTTCGCGTCAAGTCGAGCTTTGTAGATAGTAACATTAGCATCAGCGTCAATCTTCTTCTTGAAGATCCATTTATTCTCTATGGCTCGTCGATCATCAGGCAAGTCAACCAAAGTCCATACTTTTTTCTCATACATGGATCCTATCTCAGATTTCATGGCCTCAAGCCATTTTGCGGAATCTGGGCTCATCATACCTTCTTCATAGTTTGTAGGTACGTCATGGTCTAGTAACATGACTTCCAGAACAGGATTACCGTACCACTCTAGTGCGGAACGTGCACTGGTTGACCGACGAGGTTCGATAGTAACTTGATCTGAAGTTTCATGATCATTATCATTAGCTTCCTCTCTAGTTGGTGTACGCATCACAGTAACGGTTTTCTGTGATGAGCTACTTTCCAATTCGAGAGAAGGTATAATTACCTCATCAAGTTCTACTTTCCTCCCACACACTTCTTTCGAGAGAAACTCCTTCTCTAGAAAGGATCCATTCTTAGCAACAAAGATCTGCCTTTGGATCTATGGTAGAAGGTGTACCCAACAGTTTCTTTTGGGTATCCTATGAAGACGCACTTCTCCGATTTGGGTTCGAGCTTATCAGGCAGAAGCATTTTCACATAAGCATCGCAACCCCAAACTTTAAGAAACGACAGCTTTGGTTTCTTGCCAAACCACAGTTCATACGGTGTCATCTCAATGGATTTAGACGGTGCCCTGTTTAACGTGAATGCAACTGTATCTAATGCATAACCCCAAAACGATATTGGTAAATTGGTAAGAGACATCATAGATCACACCATATCTAATAAGGTACAGTTACGACATTCGGACACACCATTACGTTGTGGTGTTCCAGTTGGCGTGAGTTGTGAAACTATTCCACATTGTTTTAAATGAACGCCATACTCGTAACTCAAATATTCGCCTCCACGATCAGATCATAGAAACTTTATTTTCTTGTTACGATGATTCTCCACTTCAACCTGAAATTCTTTGAACTTTTCAAATGTTTCAGACTTGTGTTTCATCAAGTAGACATACCCATATCTGCTCAAATCATTTGTGAAGATCAGAAAATAACGATACCCGCCGCGAGCCTCAACACTCATCGGACCGCATACATCGGTATGCATTATTTCCAATAAGTTAGTAGCTCACTCCATTGTTCCAGAGAACGGAGTCTTTGTCATCTTGCCCATGAGGCATGGTTCGCAAGCATCAAATGATTCATAATCAAGTGATTCCAAAAGTTCACCCGCATGGAGTTTCTTCATGTGCTTTACACCAATATGACCTAAACGGCAGTGCCACAAATATGTTGCACTATCATTATCAACTTTGCATCTTTAGGCATCAATATTATGAATATGTGTATCACCATGATCGAGATTCAACAAAAATAGACCACTCCTCAAGGGTGCATGACCATAAAAGATATTACTCATATAAATAGAACAACCATTATTCTCTTATTTAAATGAATAACCGTCTCGCATTAAACAAGATCCAAATATAATGTCATGCTCAACGCAGGCACCAAATGACAATTATTCAGGTCTAAAACTAATCCCTAAGGTAGATGTAGAGGTTGCATGCTGACGGCAATCACATCGACCTTGGAACCATTCCTGATGCGCATCGTCACCTCGTCCTTAGACAATTTTCGTTTAAACTGTAGCCCCTGTTTCGAGTTACAAATATGAGCAACCGAACCGGTATCAAATACCCAGGCACTACTACGAGCATTAGTAAGGTACACATCAATAACATGTATATCAAATATACCTTTGTTCACTTCGCCATCCTTCTTATCGGCCAAATACTTGGGGCAGTTCCGCTTCCTGTGCCTAGTCCCTTTGCAGTAGAAGCACTCCGTTTCAGGCTTAGGTCCAGACTTGGGCTTCTTCCCGGGTGTGGCAACTTGCTTGCCATTCTTCTTGAAGTTCCCCTTCTTTCCTTTGCCCTTTTTCTTGAAACTAGTGGTCTTGTTAACCATCAACACTTGATGATCTTTCTTGATTTCTACCTCCGCAGCTTTGAGCATAGCGAAGAGCTCAGGAATTGTCTTATCCATCCCATGCATATTATAGTTCATCACGCAGCCTTTGTAGCTTGGTGGCAGTGATTGGAGAACTCTATCAATAACACTATCATCTGGAACATTAACTCCCAGCCGAGTCGAGTGGTTATGATACCCAGACATCTTGAGTATGTGTTCACTGACAGAGCTATTCTCCTCCATCTTGCAGCTATAGAACTTGTTGGAGACTTCATATCTCTCAACTCGGGCGTTTGCTTGAAATATTTACTTCAACTCTTGGAACATCTCATATGGTCCATGACGTTCAAAATGTCATTGAAGTCCCAATTCTAAGCCGTAATGCATGGCACACTGAACTATCAAGTAGTCATCAGATCGAGCTTGCCAGACGTTCATAACATCAGCATCTGCTCCTACAGCAGGCCTTTCACCTAGAGGTGCATCAAGGACATAATTCTTTTGTGCAACAATGAGGATAATTCTCAAGTTACAGACCCAGTCCGTAAAGTTGCTACCATCATCTTTCAACTTAGCTTTCTTTAGGAACGCATTAAAATTCAAGGGAACGGTAGCACAGGCCATAGATATAAAACATAGATATGCAAAAACTATCAAGACTAAGTTCATGATAAATTAAGTTCAATTAATAATATTGCTTAAGAACTCCCACTTAGATAGACATCCCTCAAGTCATCTAAATGATACGTGATCAAATCAACTAAACCATGTCCGATCATCACGTGAGATGGAGTAGCGTTCAATGGTTAACATCTCTATGTTGATCATATCTACTATATGATTCACGTTTGACCTTTCGGTCTCCAGTGTTCTGAGGCCATGTCTGTACATGCTAGGCTCATCAAGTTTAACCCGAGTATTCCGCATGTGCAAAACTGTCTTGCACCCATTGTATGTGAACATAGATCTTATCACACCCGATCATCACGTGGTGTCTGATAACCCACAAGTGTAGGGGATCGCAACAGCTTTCGAGGGTAAAGTATTCAACCCAAATTTATTGATTCGACACAAGGGGAGCCAAAGAATATTCTCAAGTATTAGCAACTGAGTTGTGAATTCAGCCACACCTGGATAACTTAATATCTACAGCAAGGTATTTAGTAGCAAAGTAATATGATAGTAGTGGTAATGGTAACAAAAGAGTAATGAAAGCAAAATTAATATTTTTGGTGTTTTGTAATGATTATAATGAGAGTAACGGAAAGTAAATAAGTGTAAACCAGTATATGGAAAGCTCGTAGGCATTGGATCGGTGATGGATAATTATGCCGGATGCGGTTCATCATGTAACAGTCATAACATAGGGTGACATAGAACTAGCTCCAATTCATCATTGTAATGTAGGCATGTATTCCGAATGTAGTCATACGTGCTTATGGAAAAGAACTTGCATGACATCTTTTGTCCTACCCTCCCGTGGCAGCGGGGTCCTAACGGAAACTAAGGGATATTAAGGCCTCCTTTTAATAGAGAACCGGAACAAAGCATTAACACTTAGTGAATACATGAACTCCTCAAACTATGGTCATCACCGGAGTGGTCCCGATTATTGTCACTTGAGGTTGCGGATCATAACACATAGTAGGTGACTATAGACTTGCAAGATAGGATCAAGAACACACATATATTCATGAAAACATAATAGGTTCAGATCTGAAATCATGGCACTCAGGCCCTAGTGACAAGCATTAAGCATAGCAAAGTCATAGCAACATCAATCTCGAACATAGTGGATACTAGGATCAAACCCTAACAAAACTAACTCGATTACATGATAAATCTCATCCAACCCATCACCGTCCAGCAAGCCTACGATGGAATTACTCACGCCGGCGGTGAGCATCATGAAATTGGTGATGGAGGATGGTTGATGATGACGACGGTGACGAATCCCCTCTCTGGAGCCCGAGCGGACTCTAGATCAGCCCTCCCGAGAGGATTTAGGGCTTGGCGGCTCTGATCGTAAAAGCGTGATGATTTCTTCTCCTAATTTTTTCTCCCGAAAGCAAATATATAGAGTTGGAGTTGGCGTCGGAGGAGCTCCGGGGCCCACGAGGTGAGGGCGCATACTGGGCGCCCCACCCTCGTGGACATGGTGTGGGCCCCTGGTCTTCATCTTTGTCAAGGATTTTTTATTATTTTTAACTAGATGTTCCGTGGAGTTTCAGGTCATTCCAAGAACTTTTGTTTTCTGCACATAAAACAACATCATGGCAATTCTGCTGAAAACAGCGTCAGTCCGGGTTAGTTCAATTCAAATCATGCATGTTAGAGTCCAAAACAAGGGCAAAAGTGTTTGGAAAAGTAGATACAACGGAGACGTATCAACTCCCGCAAGCTTAAACCTTTGCTTGTCCTCAAGCAATTCAGTTGATAAACTGAAAGAGAAAAAGAAAAACTTTTACAAACTCTGTTTGCTCTTGTTGTTGTAAATATGTAAAGCCAGCATTCAGGTTTTCAGCAAAGATTATAACTAACCACATTTGCAATAATTATCAGGTCTCATGTTTACTCATATCAATGGCATAATCAACTAGCGAGTCATAGTAATAAATCTCGGATGACTACACTTTCTCAAAACAATCATAATATGATATAACAAGATGGTATCTCACTAGCCCTTTCTGAGACCGCAAAACATAAATGCAGAGCACCTTTAAAGATCAAGGACTGACTAGACATTGTAATTCATGGTAAAAGAGATCCAATCATAGTCATACCCAATATAAATTAATAGTAATGGATGCAAATGACAGCTGCGCTCTCCAGCTAGTGCTTTTTAATAAGAGGGTGATGACTCAACATAAAATTAAATAGATAGGCCCTTCGCAGAGGGAAGCATGGATTTGTAGAGGTGCGAGAGCTCGGTTTTGAAATAGAGATAAATAATATTTTGAGCGGCATACTTTCATTGTCAACATAACAACCAAGAGATGGCGATATCTTCCATACTACACACATTATAGGCGGTTCCCAAACAGAATGGTAAAGTTTATACTCCCCCTCCACCAACAAGCATCAATCCATGAATTGCTCGAAACAACGAGTGTCTCCAACTAGCAACAGTCCCAGGGGGAGTTTTGTTTGCAATTAATTTGATTTAGTTTGCATAAAGCATGGGACTGGGCATCCTGGTGACCAACCATTTTCTCATGAGTGAGGAGCGGAGTCCACTCCTCTTGAGAAAAACCCGCCTAACATGGAAGATAAGGACAGCCCTAGTTGATACATGAGCTATTCGAGCATACAGAACAGAATGTTTATTTGAAGGTTTAGAGTTTGGCACATACAAATTTACTTGGAACGGCAGGTGAATACCGCATATAGGAAGATATAGTGGACTCATATGGAATAACTTTGGGGGTTAAGGGATTGGATGCACAAGCAGTATTCCCGCTTAGTACAAGTGAATGCTAGCAAAAGACTGGGAAGCGACCAACTAGAGAGCGACAACAGCCATGAACATGCATTAAAATTAATAAACATTGGATGCAAGCATGAGTAGGATATAATCCACCATGAACATAAATATCGTGAAGGCTATGTTGATTTGTTTCAACTACATGCGTGAACATGTGCCAAGTCAAGTCACTTAAATCATTCAAAGGAGGATACCACCCCATCATACCACATCACAACCATTTTAATAGCATGTTGGCACACAAGGTATATCACTATAACTCATAGCTAATTAAGCATGGCACAAGCAACTATGATCTCTAATTGTCATTGCAAACATGTTTATTCATAATAAGCTGAATCAGGAACGATGAACTCATCATATTTACAAAAACAAGAGAGGTCAAGTTCATACCAGCTTCGCTTATCCCAATCAATTCATCATATATCGTCATTATTGCCTTTAACTTGCTTGACCGAACGATGTGAATAATAATAAGAGTGCACGTGCATTGGACTAAGCTGGAATCTGCGAGCATTCAATAAGCAGGAGAAGACAAGGCAATATGGGCTCTTGGTTAAATCAACAATAATGCATATAAGAGCCACTTCAATAATTTAATCACGGTCTTCTCCCATCGACCCCCAAAGAAAAGAAAGGAAATGAAAACTATTTACACGGGAAAGCTCCCAACAAGCAAAAGAAGAACGGGAAATCTTTTTGGGGTTTCTTTTTAATTATTACTACTACAACAAGTAAAGTAAACTACTACTAATTTTTTTGGTTTTTTTCTTAAGGTTTAACAGACACACAAGAAGAAAGCAGGAAAAAGAAAATAAACTAGCATGGATATTACAGTGAAAGAGTATGAGCACCGACATCTAGCAATGAGTGTGTGTGAACATAAATGTAATGTCGGTGGGAAATACGTACTCCCCCAAGCTTAGGCTTTTGGCCTAAGTTGGTTCATTGCCAGGGATGGCCTAGCGGATACCCGTAGGTGTAGCTGGGGTCGTACTGTGATGCAGCGGCTATCGCCTCCTGAGCTGCAGCGTGGCGTCGAGCTGCCTCCACTCTCCTCTCATACTCATCTGCCTCCTCTCTGGTAATAATGTATCTTCGTTTTGCCTCCTCACAAATGAGCTTGTGAGTTGATGGTACTGGGGGCATTTGTCGGCCTCAAAGCTCACAAGATCGGTGTTACGCAAATATGCGTTAAATTCTTCTTTGATTCCTGCTCGATCCATAAAATTTTCTGAAGGCCACTCACAAGGCCACACTGGGGCATCTCTTGGTGGTTCCTCGTTAGCATCACGTATTGCAAGCCTGGGTCCTTGCTTTCTTGAAGAACCACCTTGGAACATTTTCCTAAGCATATTTCTTCCTCTGAAAAATTTCTAAAATTTTTAGTAGCTTCAAACAAAAGTGAACCAAGCTCAACAAAATTGATAGCAACTACTCCTACAAGTGCCTAGAGCCTATATCATGCATTAGAACTACTTGGAACCATATAAATTTGACATGCAAGCTCAAGAACATGGTCACCTAGGCAGCACAAATTTGCAATGAATAAAGCACTAGAACAAAAACTAATTGGACCAATGGAGGAGTCACATACCAAGGAACAATCTCCCCAAGCAGTTCTGTGAGAGGTGCTTTGAGCAAGGAGATCGAAAATCACAGCAAAGTGAGCTGGAACTCGTGCTTGGGCCTGATATTCGTGTTTGTGGGAGGAAGAAGAAGAGAATGGGTGCAGGAATAAGTGGAGGAGGGCCATCGTGGGCCCACGAGGCAGGGGGCGCGCCCTGGGGGGTAGGGCGCGCCCTCCACCCTCGTGGCCAGGTGGCAGCTCCCCCCGTGGTGTTTTCAGTACCATAAATCCTCAAATATTCTAGAAAATCCATATTAAATTGGCATGTCATTTGGATGACTTTTATTTTTGGGGTATTTTTATATTGCACAGATAAATCAGAAAACTGATAGAAAAATACTATTTCTACTTTATTTCAACTAAATAGCAGAAAGTATAAAGAGGGTACAGAAGGTTATGCCTTCTAGTTTCATCCGTCTCATGCTCATCAAAAGGAATCCACTAACAAGGTTGATCAGGTCTTGTTAACAAACTCATTCCGACTAACATGGAACCAGAGAAATTTCGAATAACACTATGTTACCTCAACAGGGATATGGACATCCCCAATAATAAGTATATCATATTTCTTCTTGACAGTAGGAAGAGGAAATTCAAAACCTCCAAAAATAATCGATGGAACTTTTCCAATAGAATTGATACTATGAACTTGAGGTTGTTTCCTTGGAAAGTGTATGGTATGCTCATTACCATTAACATGAAAAGTGACATTGCCTTTGTTGCAATCAATAACAGCCCCTGCAGTATTCAAAAAAGGTCTTCCAAGAATAATAGACATACTATCGTCCTCGGGAATATCAAGAATAACAAAGTCCATTAAAATAGTAACGTTTGCAACCACAATAGGCACATCCTCACAAATACCAACATGTATAGCAGTTGATTTCTCAGCCATTTGCAAAGATATTTCAGTAGCTGTCAACTTATTCAAGTCAAGTCTATGGTATAAAGAGAGAGGCTTAACACTAACACCGGCTCCAAGATCACATAAAGCAGTTTTAACATAGTTTCTTTTAATGGAGCATGGTATAGTAGGTACTCCTGGATCTCCAAGTTTCTTAGGTATTCCACCCTTAAAAGTATAATTAGCAAGCATGGTGGAAATTTCAGCTTCCGATATCTTCCTCTTATTTGTAACAATATCTTTCATATACTTAGCATAAGGATTCATTTTGAGCATATCAGTTAATCGCATAGGCAAAAAGATAGGTCTAATCATTTCAGCAAAGCGCTCAAAATCCTCATCATCCTTTTTCTTGGATGGTTTGGGAGGAAAAGGCATGGGTTTCTGAACCCATGGTTCTCTTTCTTTACCATGTTTCCTAGCAACAAAGTATCTCTTATCATAACGTTGATTCTTTGATTGTGGGTTATCAAGATCAACAGCAGGTTCAATTTCTACATCATTATCATTACTAGGTTGAGCATCATCATGAACATAATCATTAACATTTTCACTAGGTTCATGCTCATTACAGTTGTGTTTGACATCGAAATAGATATATCATTAGGATTCTCAGGTGGTTCAACAATAGGTTCACTAGAAGTTTGCAGAGTCCTATCATTTTTCTTTTTCTTCCTTTTGGAAGAACTAGGAGCATCAATATTATTTCTCTGAGAATCTTGCTCAATTATCTTAGGGTGGCCTTTAGGATACAAAGGTTCCCGATTCATTCTACCAGTTCTAGTAGCCACAACAGCATAATCATTTTTCTTACTATTCATTTCATTGAGCAAATCATTTTGAGCCTTGAGTACTTGTTCTACTTGAGTGGTAACCATAGAAGCATGTTTGCTAACAAGTTTAAGTTCACATCTAACATCATCCATATAATCACCCAAGTGTTTTATCATATAAGCATTTTGTTTTAATTGTCTACCAAAATAAGCATTGAAATTTTCTTGTTTGACAATAAAATTATCAAACTCTTCTAAGCACTGTCTAGCAGACTTATAGTGAGGAATATCACCTTCATCAAATATATAGGGAGAATTTACCTTTACTACCTGTGTTGGGTTATCAAGACCTGGAGGTTCTTCAATAGGTGATGGATTAAGATCATATGTTTCTTCAACAGGCGGTAAATTAATACCATATATTTCTTCAATAGGAGGTAAATTCTTAACATCTTCAGCTTTAATACCTTTTTCTTTCATAGATTTATTTGCCTCTTGCATATCTTCAGGACTGAGAAATAGAACACCTCTCTTCTTTGGAGTTGGTTCAGGAATAGGCTCAGTAATTGGCTCAGGAGCTGGCTCAGGAAGTGTCCAATTATTTTGATTTGTCAACATATTATTCAATAGAATTTCAGCATCATCCGGTGTTCTTTCCCTCAAAAGAGAACCATCACAACTATCCAGGTAATCTCTGGAAGCATCGGTTAGTCCATTATAAAAGATATCAAGTATTTCATTTTTCTTAAGAGGATGATCAGGCAAAGCATTAAGTAACTTGAGAAGCCTCCCCCAAGCTCATGGGAGACTCTCTTCTTTAATTTGCACAAAGTTATATATTTCCTTTAAAGCAGCTTGTTTCTTATGAGCAGGGAAATATTTAGCAGAGAAGTAATAAATCATATCCTGGGGACTACGCACACAACCAGGATCAAGAGAATTAAACCATATCTTAGCATCACCCTTTAATGAGAACGGAAATATTTTAAGGATATAAAAGTAACGAGATCTCTCATCATTAGTGAACAGGGTGGCTATATCATTTAATTTAGTAAGATCTGCCACAACAGTTTCAGATTCATAGCCATGAAAGGGATCAGATTCAACCAAAGTAATTATATCAGGATCAACAGTGAATTCATAATCCTTATCGGCAACACAAATAGGTGAAGTAGCAAAAGCAGGGTCGGGCCTCATTCTATCATTAAGAGATTGCTTATTCCATTTAGCCAATAACCTTCTAAGCTCATCGTTATCTTTGCAAGCGAAAATAGCAGCATAAGCTTCTTATCAAAAATATAACCCTCAGGAATAACAGACATGTTTTCATCATCGATTTCATCAACATGATCAGTTTCAATAATTTCTTTCGCTCTAACCCTAGCAATTTGTTCATCAAGAAAATCACTAAGGGGCACAGTAGTATCAAGCATAGAAGTAGTTTCATCATAAGTATCATGCATAGCAGAAGTTGCATCATCAATAACATGCAACATATCAGAACGAATAGCAGAAGCAGGTTTAGGTGTCGCAAGCTTACTCAAAACAGAAGGTGAATCAAGTGCAGAGCTAGATGGCAGTTCCTTACCTCCCCTCGTAGTTGAGAGATACATTGTTGTCTTAGCCTCTTTCAAGTTCTTCATAGTGACCAGCAGATATAAATCCCAAGTGACTCAAAGAATAGAGCTATGCTCCCCGGCAACGGCGCCAGAAATTAGTCTTGATAACCCACAAGTGTAGGGGATCACAACAGCTTTCGAGGGTAAAGTATTCAACCCAAATTTATTGATTCGACACAAGGGAGCCAAATAATATTCTCAAGTATTAGCAACTGAGTTGTCAATTCAGCCAAACCTGGATAACTTAATATCTGCAGCAAGGTATTTAGTAGCAAAGTAATATGATAGTAGTGGTAATGGTAACAAAAGAGTAATGAAAGCAAAAGTAATATTTTTGGTGTTTTGTAATGATTGTAACAGTAACAACGAGAAAGTAAATAAGCGTAAACCAGTATATGGAAAGCTCGTAGGCATTGGATCGGTGATGGATAATTATGCCGGATGCGGTTCATCATGTAACAGTCATAACATAGGGTGACATAGAACTAGCTCCAATTCATCAATGTAATGTAGGCATGTATTCCGAATGTAGTCATACATGCTTATGGAAAAGAACTTGCATGACATCTTTTGTCCTACCCTCCCGTGGCAGCGGGGTCCTAACCGAAACTAAGGGATATTAAGGCCTCCTTTTAATAGAGAACCGGAACAAAGCATTAACACTTAGTGAATACATGAACTCCTCAAACTATGGTCATCACCGGGAGTGGTCCCGATTATTGTCACTTCAGGGTTGCCGGATCATAACACATAGTAGGTGACTATAGACTTGCAAGATAGGATCAACAACACACATATATTCATGAAAACATAATAGGTTCAGATCTGAAATCATGGCACTCGAGCCCTAGTGACAAGCATTAAGCATAGCAAAGTCATAGCAACATCAATCTCAGAACATAGTGGATACTAGGGATCAAACCCTAACAAAACTAACTC
The DNA here is from genome assembly GCA_021605205.1 of Aegilops longissima. NCBI lineage: Eukaryota > Viridiplantae > Streptophyta > Magnoliopsida > Poales > Poaceae > Aegilops > Aegilops longissima. The sequence goes on from CM038680.1 coordinate 605,631,580, forward strand.
GATTACATGATAAATCTCATCCAACCCATCACCGTCCAGCAAGCCTACGATGGAATTACTCACGCACGGCGGTGAGCATCATGAAATTGATGATGGAGGATGGTTGATGATGACGACGACGTCGAATCCCCCTCTCCGGAGCCTCGAACGGACTCCAGATCAGCCCTCCCGAGAGGTTTTAGGGCTTGGCGGCGGCTCCGTATCGTAAAACGTGATGATTTCTTCTCCCTTATTTTTTTCTCCCTAAAAGCAAATATATAGAGTTGGAGTTGGCGTCGGAGGAGCTCCAGGGGGCCCACGAGGTAGGGGGCGCGCCCTAGGGGGGGGGGCGCCCCCACCCTCGTGGACAGGGTGTGGGCCCCCTGGTCTTTATCTTTGGCAAGGATTTTTTATTATTTTTAACTAGATGTTCCATGGAGTTTCAGGTCATTCCGAGAACTTTTGTTTTCTGCACATAAAACAACATCATGGCAATTCTGCTGAAAACAGCGTCAGTTCGGGTTAGTTCCGTTCAAATCATGCAAGTTAGAGTCCAAAACAAGGGCAAAAGTGTTTGGAAAAGTAGATCTGACGGAGGCGTATCGATTGTGTCAACCTGACGAGTATGTCATAGCGGTGCATACTCAGGGAGAACACTTATACCTTGAAATTTTAGTAAGGAATCATCTTGTAATGCTACCGCCGTAGTAATCAAAATAAGATGCATAAAAGATAAACATCACATGCAATCAAAATATGTGACATGATGTGGCCATCATCATCTTGTGCCTTTGATCTCCATCTCCAAAGCATCGTCATGATCTCCATCGTCACCGGCTTGACACCTTGATCTCCATCTTAGCGTCGTGGTCGTCTCGCCAACTATTTCTAAAGGATATATGCCCTAGAGGCAATAATAAAGTTATTATTTATTTCCTAATATCATGATAAATGGTTATTATTCATGCTAGAATTGTATTAACCGGAAACATAATGCATGTGTGAATACATAGACAAACATAGTGTCACTAGTATGCCTCTACTTGACTAGCTCGTTGATCAAAGATGGTTGAGTTTCCTACGCATAGACATGAGTTGTCATTTGATTAACGGGATCACATCATTAGGAGAATGATGTGATTGAATTGACCCATTCCGTTAGCTTTGCACTTGATCGTTTAGTTTACTGCTATTGCTTTCTTCATGAATTATACATGTTCCTATGACTATGAGATTATGCAACTCCCGATATCGGAGGAACACTTTGTGTGCTAGCAAACGTCACAACGTAACTGGGTGATTATAAAGGTGCTCTACAGGTGTCTCCGATGGTACTTGTTGAGTCGGCATAGATCGAGACTAGGATTTGTCACTCCGATTATCGGAGAGGTATCTCTGGGCCCTCTCGATAATGCACATCACAATAAGCCGTGCAAGAAATGTTACTAATGAGTTAGTTACGGGATGATGCGTTACGTAACTGAAAGTGCAACTATCCCTGGGTGGTTTTGGTAATTCCTAACAACATATAGCTCATTGAGCTAATGCTATTTCAAGATAGATATTTCAGGAAAGCTCAATGATTGGCATGTCATGGATTAGAAAGTGGACCCTTCAAAATGCTAAGAACAAAGGATTGGCTCAAGCTCAAAGCACAAGACTCTACATTTTCTATTTTAGTGATTGTCGGAGTAATGGGCCATGGGTAGGCAAACCCGAGCCCCCGGACCTTTCAAGACATCGGGGCAGGCTGCACCCCTCAAGACCCCAAGACGAAGAGCCGCTTTCTGAGAGTCGGCGGCTGAGCCGCCGACTGCCCCTCACGACCGAGTCCCAGAGACGACTTCGAGATAAGCCAACTCCCAACTGGCGGCTTCCAGAGAAGTCGACCATGGGGAGCCGGCCCGCGACTCCAACCACCTCCTGCCCATGCAACTACGGACGGGACGGGGTACGGCCGCCGCGCGGCCCATCCTTGCCCCGTTCACTAAGGGCAGGTGTCGGGGAAGCTGGTCGTGTCCTGCGAACACCTATGGGACCTTGGTCCCTCGTGGTTCGGAGGGGGGCGGAGGATGCACGGAGAGCAGATCGAAGCGATGCACACGAGCAGATTTACCCAGCTTCGGAGCTCTCCAGAGAGATAATACTCCTACTGCTGCTTTGCGGATTATATTGTGTTCTTGCTAGGGAGCAATGGGAGCTACAAAACCTAGCCTGAGTGAGCGTAGTCTCGTATGAGTCGAATGAACTAAGCCGGGGCCGACCCGAACCCTTTCCACGTTGCACTTGGGCCTCCTTTTATAGGCAGAAGGGGTCACCACAGGTGGCAACATGTATGAGGGTACAAATGTAAAAAGAGTGGTTGGTATACCAAGCACATCACAGTGTCTGATGATCTATACCTAACTCGACGGCAAGGGACAAGAGTCATCAATGCCCGTCTCGATCGCTGAAACGATTATAACGAGGACCGTCAAAGCGCGCCTCCGTTTGCCACGATGGTAGCTTGTCGGCGCCGCTTATCGCTGCTCCTGCTGGCTGCACAGCCCATCGACACGTGTTCTGGGAAAGTCCGTGGCGACACGTTGGCGGATGAGCTGGGCGGAGATGAAGAGGTTGCTGCCGCGGCAAGCGCCTTGCCGTGGCGAGAACCCTTGTCGCGCTTTGGGCTCGGCGCTCACCAAGCCTTCCGGCAAGCTCCTCTTCTGGGGCCTTGTTTCTTCGTTCCTTGAGTGGTCTTCCGGCAAGCTCCTCTTGCCGGGTCTTGATTACTTTGTTCTTGAATGGCTCCAAAAGGCAGCGGAAGATCTTAGCGGTCACCGAGGCCAGCCCTACCGCGGGTGCTGCAACTGCCCGTGCGAGTTCGGGATACTAGGGTACCCTACTCTAGTACACCGCAGGAGCCCCGGCCTGGGCCACTGCGGCGTAAGCTCTGTTGGGCGGGCCCAAAAGCAGTCTGCGAACGCGCAGTGCTGGATTACGCCATTACTGCGCCTGGACCCCTGCGTCTCCGACGAGCAGCACGCACCGGACGTGGCGTCGTGGGGGAGATCGTGGGGCTTTCTTTAATGGGAAAAATCGGAACGCCGCCCCTCCCTCCTTATAAGCAGGGGTGCAGGGTAGGCGCCCACTTGCCATTCTTGTCACGCCGAAACCACCGCCGCTTCCCCTTTACGCGAGCCCAAGAGAAGCAACGCTCCGCTCCTCCCCATTGCCGCCCGTGCCAACGGCGTCGGTTCCTCCACCACCTCCGCCATGGCTCAAAGCCGATAAGGGCAAAGGGTGAAATCGGCGGCGCAGCGGCTCATGGGCGCTGCGGAAGGAGAAGGCCCTCTTCGATCCGTTGCTCGACAGGAAGGAGCTGCGGAGCTGTATTACCTTTTACGGTCGGCGGCGACAGCAGCGCACGCGCGCGAGGGTGATCTCCGCCGCCACGTCAGAAGGTTTCGCCGGGTATCCCTTTTCGCACTTTTCTTCCGCTGCGGGCTCTGCCGCCCTTTTCTAATTTTACGTGATGTCATGAACACATATGGCCTCCGTCTCCTTGATTTCACCCCCGCGCCGTCCTCACCATGGCCGTTTCGCACACCTTTGCGAGAACTTTGTCGGGTCCACCAAATGTCGCTCTTCGCCATTACTTCATGCCCAGCGTAGAGAGGAGAGCCACTTGCGGAGGAATTGCATGGATATCCGGGATCGTCAAGAAGGAAGCATATCTCGGCGGGGAGCTGCGCGGCAAGTGGGAGGAGTGGAGGGCTGGCTGGTGTTGGATCTTAGAGGAGGACCGCAGCCTTTTTACTGCCCTCGCCAAAACCCCCATAGTGCGCAGCAATGGTGGAGCAACTTGGGCGGAGGGCGCCAAGTTGAAGATTACCGTGACTAGGATCTTGCGTCTCGGACATGCGGGCTGACCGTAGGGAGCAGTTGGCGCGGACTTCCTTCGTCGCCGCATTGCGCCCTTGCAGGAGAGGGGGAGGCCTGCTTGGGAGTTCCAAAACGCGGCAGACATCATGAGGCTGCGCCCAGGTCTGAATTGGAATTTTACCGTCTTGGAGCTTGACGGCATGCTGCGGGAGCTGTTCAAGCTGATGCGAGATCACCCCAGTGGTTTATGTTGCGAGGAGTCGTGCCTTGTGCAACAACTCGTCGCTTGACCGCATCCAGCGATGATGCCGTTGTGTGATTCCCATGGAATCGTTCCAACTGGCGAGAGCCCGCCGACGACATCGTGCAGCAGTTCTTGATGACTTAGAAGAAGTGCCGATCCGTGCCGATGAGCGAAGCGGCTCACTCGCGACACCACCGGCAGGAGATGGCGCGCGCCACAAGGTTGGAGGCGGAAGAAGCTGCTGCGCTGGCGTGTTTGGTTTCTTGTCGAGGCGAGAGGGCGGCGGCAAGCCTTGCCGACCGAGAGGAGTTTTTCGGTGAGGAGGAGCAGGCGAGCGACAATGAGCCGAGCGAGCCTGCGGGCGCCTCTCCTCCGCCGTCAAGTAGCTTGCCGCGGGAGGAGCCCGCTGTCCCGCCAATGAGGCGCCTCCGCAAGGCTGGAGAAGTGGCGGGCGGCATCTGCCCAACAGCCGCCTCGCCGCCGAAACACGCTCCACCGCGGCAAGCATTGCTGCTGGAGTGCCTCATTCCACCAGCGGCGACAGGCGGGGTCTTCGAGTCACGGCCCCAGCGCCGCGTAAGCGTCGAGGAATCCTCTCCCCCAATTCGTCGCGCCGGAGCAGAATTTGATCTCTCCGCCCTCAGCTCCGAGGAAGAAGAGGAAGAGTAAGATCTTGTCGCTGCTATTTGTAATCCTTCAATTTACTGCTTCAACTTGTATCTGACTTGCTTCACTCTGAACCTTCTCCTTCTTCAGGACGCTGGCTCAGAGGGCGTCGAAGAGGGCCAAGACCCGGTGGTTGTCGTCTCGAGCGATTCCCAGATGGTGACAGGAGGCACGTCGAGACTCCCTTCTTGGATCCGGCAACCCTTCAGCAGAGCAGCCCCAAAGACTGGCCCCAGCGTAAGTGTTTGATCCATTTCTTACGGTCGGTGTGCTTGGGTGCTCCTTCATCTTGATATCGGCTTGTTGAATTATGTAGGGCGGAGCAGCCTCATCAGGAGGTTCGGAGATCGATCCAGTTCAGCTCGCTTCAACTCGCCACCAAGGGGAGATCTCCGCCAAGGGCGCTCTCCGGCAAGGGAGGCCTCTCCGACAAGGGGCTTCTCCGACAAGAGGAGCTTCTCCGACAAGGGGCAGCGCCGACGACCCTCCGGTGGTGGAGACCGTGGCAACAGACCCCACTGCAGGTAACCTTCTTGCTTGAGAATTTCCCTTAGGTTCTTTTTCTTCTGTTTCTTCTTTTTCGAACATTTTGCTTGACTTGTTCTTTCTTTCTCTGACCGTCAGATCCATCTGCCGGAGAGCCGATGGAGACTGAGGCTGCCGGCGAGGAGGACGCTCGCGGCAATGATGACGACGCCGCCAACATGGAGGAGAAGGAGGCCGGCGCCGATGAGTCCGCCGACGAGGAGGCCGCCAAGGCTGCTGGCGCAGAGGCTGGGGAGGGGTCCGGCGATCGCACTGATGGCCCTGAGGCCGCAGGAGCGCCATGCGCTGCACCGACCGCCGATCCCCCCGCCACCGATGCCGCACCAGACTCCGAAGAGCCCCAGCCCGGCGCCTATCTGAAGGCCGGCGAAGGTGTCTTCATCAAGCTTCCATGGGCGTCAAGCTCCAGGGTACCGGTCGAGGGGGAGACCTTCGATGTGGAGCTGCTCGCCTCTGCCGGGCTGTCGCTGGTGGACACACCAGGCAGCAGCAGTTGCGAGTATGAGGAGGAGCAGTTGCTGAAAAGGTTGTTGTCGCTCTATCGCGCCCGACTAGCCAAACTGGAGTCGCGGGAGGCTCTCGTCGCGAGGGCGGGAGCTGACATGGAGAAACGCGCAGAGGAGCTTCGGCGCGCCAACAAGGAAACTCTCCGGGATATAGCAGAGGCGCGAGAGCAGCTTGCGAGAGCGCCCGACTTTCATCTTGGAGAAGGCCGAGGTCGAGGCAGCAAAGGCTTGCGGCGAGAAGCTCTCAGCGAAGAGGTGGCTGGCGCGCGGAAGATCAACCTCGACAGCTATGAGGAAGATCTCGCCGTGCGTGAGCAATCAATTGGCGGGCCACTTCAGGAGGCAAAGGGCGCGCGCAGCTGCCGAGGCCGCCAAGAAGGATTTGGAGGCGGTGGCACAACTGGAGGCCACCCTCCGGAAGAGCGAGGAGGAAGCCACCGGGCTGAAGCCTTGAGCGAAGGGCGCCTACACTCTTGGCGAGCTGCGGGTCGTTTGCCGAGAAGATCAAAGGCGCTCGAGGCCGCCAAAGACTCAAGGAGGATCTGGAGTTGGCCCGACCACCACAGCGGAGGCGCTGAATGGCGCCAAGGAGGCGGGAAGCAGGCCTCTTTGGAAAGATCAAGGCCACCGAGGAGTTCTTTGTCGAATCTGTGACCGCCTAGAATAATCTCGAGAGATATCATAATGCCTTTGGACAGAAGGTCTTGTGGACACTGCCGCCGCCATCCATAATGGTGATGGAGCTGGGGATGGTGGATCTCGGGTACTCCACCAGCGAGAACCTCCAACCCAGCGCCAAGCTCAGCCTGTTCTTCAAGGCGTCTTGTGGGTCTCCAGTGGCTCGGGAGGAGATCCCAAAGCAGTTGGCGGAGGTCGCGCCAAGTGCTGTGCAGGGGCTCTCGGAAGGTGTTGATGAAGGTGGCCTTCCGCAACCAGGCGTCGACTTCACCAAAGTCCTCAAGTCCCTGCCTCCATCCGCCGGCGTTGAAGCGCTCAAGGCCCTTATCGCACCCATTGTGGACAGGGTGGCGAGTCAAGAGGCTTGATGGCGACCGCGTGGACTAGGCCGCCAAGCTTATCTTTCTCTTGTCATTTGTAAATCATGTTTAGGCGAAAAATCCATTACATCTGCGACAAGTTATTTCTGTAATATACTCTATCTTAGGTATCAATTGCAATGTTATTTCCTTTACTTGACTCCTTCCTTGTATGTTAGTACCCTCGCTTTTAGGGAAACTTGTCGGTCTGAACACCTTTGCATGAAGGCTGAGTGCGGAACTTCAGCAGCCTCTTTGGCGATGCTGCCTCCGACAAGCAACCTTGTCGCAACTAGTTGCAGCACACTTAAATTGTTGAGCAGACTCGAAACAAAGTAAGGCGCCAAGTTAGTCATGAGTTGGTTCCTCCAGCACAGGTTTTCCATACAAAGTACTATCGTTCGAGGAAGATAACTCAAAATTTAAAACTGGTTGCTTAAACTTAGCAACTTAGCTTCTTTAATCGTTCACTTCGGCAAAGGCGACCGTTCCTCGGCGGCGCTTGGTGGCCCACACCATTATCTTCTCCTTCCCCGGTTAACTTGTGGGTGGATGAACCTTCCTCTTGTTTGAGAAGAAAGAAGAAAATAAAGTTATGGAGCCTAGTGGTTCGTTACCGCTTACCGGGTGTGTATGCTGCATAAAATGTCAGATAATGCATGCATAATAATAATGAAAGCACGAAATTGACCAATTGTGCGCAACACATAAGCTTCTTGATGCAGGGTCTGCGCCCGGCTTTGTACAAAGGATTACATGCAACGATGGCAAGACTTGTACAAAAGGGTGGTTGCGGAGCAGGTCGGCAACGCGTCCTATGGGTAAAACTTACGAAGATGCTCTGTATTCGGGAGTTGCTCACGGAGCGCCATCTTGGTCTCAAAGCGGACAGCGCCGGGCCTAGTGATTTCGTTTCACTCGATAGGGCCCTTCCACTTGGCGTCAACTTGTTGGAATTCTTGGCGGATTGAGCGGCGAAGAACAAGGTCACCTTCCTCGAAGCTTCGGCATTAACTGCGGCTATGGTAGCAGCGCAAAGCTTCTTTGATAACGGCGGCTCGTCTGACAGACTGAAGGCGATCTTCCTCGAGGAGCAGCGCGTCATCTTGTCGCAGCTGCTCTTGCTCAAACTCATCATAGCGAGTACTCGAGGTGACCCGTATCTGAGTTCCGTGGGAGAACTGCCTCCGCTCCATAGACTAGGCGAAAGGTGTCGGCGATGGCTCGATTTGGCGTCATTCGATCGACCAAGAACCACCGGCAGCTCCTCAATCCAGTTCTTTCCGCACTTGTGCAGCCTGTCAAAAGTTCTGGTCTTGAGTCCTCGCAGCACTTCAGCATTTGCCCTCTCTGCTTGACCGTTTCTTCTCGGGTGAGCAACAGAAGCAAAGCAGACTTTGGCACCAAGATCTTGGACGTACTGCATGAAGGTGCGACTTCGTGAATTGGGTGCCGTTAGCCGGTGATGATCCGGTTAGGTATCCCAAAGCGGCGGACAATTGACTGAAGAACTTATTGCTTGTTGTCTGTCACCTTCCTCACTGGTTCCACTTCCGGCCACTTTGTGAACTTGTCGATCGCGACATACAAGTACTCAAAGCCCCCGACAGCTCGGGAGAAGGGGCCGAGGATGTCGAGCCCCCAGACCGAAAACGGCCAGGATAAAGGGATCGTCTGGAGAGCTTGAGCTGGCTGGTGTATCTGTTTTGAATGGAATTGGCACGCTTCACACTTGGTTACTTGTGCGGTTGCATCTGGAGGCTTCGGCGGAAGAAACCTTGCTTGGAAAGCTTTGCGGCAAGTGCTCTTCTTGCCAATGTGGTGACCACATATGCCTCCATGTATCTCGCCAACAACACATCCATCTTCCGGCAAACACACTTCAATTTCACTTCGTTGAGTCTTCTTACGTATAGGATGTTGTCAACAAAGCGATACATACTTATTTGCCGGGCTACTTTTCTGCTTCTTCTTGCTCTTGGGAAGTTCTCTGTCTGAAGGAATTGGACGATTTGCTGCGCCCATGTTGGAGCTTGCGGCTCGACAACAAGGACTAAAGGCACAACTACCACTGCGGGAACATTAGCTTCTCGGCAAGAACCTGCGGCTCGCGAGCTTTATGATCCCGGCAAGCTTGCGGAGCAAAGCTTGTCGGGGCGTCAGCTTCAGCGAAACAAACTACAGGGTTTGTCGGAGCAGACTGCTCCTCGATGATATTGCGTTGATTTTAGGGACCTTCTTGGCGGCGGCTCGAGGAGCTCTGCGGAAAGTAGTCGCCGAAACCAATTTTCTCTTCTTGCTCTGTCCTGTCGATGGCGTTCTGATTGCATTTGAGTCAGCTTGAGCACAAAATTCCTGGTTCCACAGGTAACTTAAGTGCAGCACATTTTGAGAGGCTATCGGCAATATCATTTCGAGCTCTTGGAGCGTGTTCCATTTGCGAGCCTTCAAAGTGCTCTTCTAGCTTTCTCACTTCATCGGCGTATGCTTCCATCAACGGACTCTGGTAATCTTTGTTCACTTGGCGGACGACAAGCTGCGAGTCACCCCTGACAATAAGCTTCTTGATCCCAAGGTCCACTGCGATTCTAAGACCGGCAAGCAAACCTTCATACTCTGCAGTATTGTTTGTTGCTTGCTCCTTGGGAAAATGCATTTGGACTATGTACTTGAGGTGCTCTCCGGTGGGTGCGTTAAGCAGCACGCCGGCACCGGCGCCTTGCAGCGAAAAGGCACCATCAAAGTACATCAGCCACTCTTTACTCGCTTCTTTGGCTGGGATGCTCGTCTCTGGTATTTCTTCGTCTTGCGTTGGCGTCCATTCTGCTATTAATTCTGCCAATGCTCTGCTTTGGATAGTTGAAGTGCTTTCAAACTTGAGGCCAAAGCTTGACAGTTCTGTGCCCACTCGACAATCACTGCCTGTTGTACGGATTTTGCAATATCCTCTTTAGCGGAAGCGAGTGACAACTGTTATCTCATGTGCTTGGAAGTAATGGCGAAGCTTTCTCGAGGCCATGAGGAGGCAAAAGCAACTTCTGCACCGGAATACCTTGACCTAGCCCCTGTAAAGGGGCCGACAAAGTAGTAGGCGCTGCACCATCCTTTTTGTATCTTGTCGCATGATCCTGCGCAGATCATCCTTATCGGAACGAGCTTGGCGTGAAGCCCCACAGCAGCCATTTGGATGTATGCGCCTCGGTTGCCAGCTCATCATCGCCTCCCTCTCGCTACTAACGCAGCACTAACCACTTGATTGGTTGCTGCTATGTACAGCAACAACTTCTCTTGTGGCTTAGGCGCGACAAGAATTGGGGCGGAGGACAGTACCTCTTCAAGTCTTGCAGCGCAGCCTCCGCCTCGAGTCCATTTCATTGGACCTGCCTTTTCAAAATTTTGAAAAATGGCGAGGGGCGCTCAACTGACTTAGAGATAAACCTGCTAAGAGCAGCCACGCATAACCGGCAAGCCTTGACATCCCAGCGCTTTGGTGCTTCAATCTGCTCAATGGCCTTGATCTTGTCGGGATTGGCTTCAATTCCCTCGAGACACAAAGAACCGAGAAGCTTGCGGAGGAACTCCAAACACGCACTTCTCGGGGTTGAGCTTGAGATTGATCTTGCGCAGATTCGCAAAAGTTTCATCTAAGTCTTGAACCAAAGTTGCTTTGTACTTGCTCTTGACCACTATGTCATCCATGTAAGCCTCTACATTTCTGTGTATTTGTGGTTCAAAGGCTTCATGGACTACTCTAGCAAACGTTGAACCAGCATTCTTCAAACCGAAAGGCATCCGTATGAAACAGTATGTGCCACATGGTGTAATGAATGCGGTTTTCTCTTCATCTTCCTCTGCCATGAAAATCTGATGATATCCTGAATATGCGTCAAGAAATGAAAGCAAATCACATCCAGCTGTGGAGTCAACAATCTGGTCTATACGTGGCAAGGGAAATGGGTCTTTGGGACAAGCTTTATTAACATCTGTAAAGTCGATCTGAGTCTCCATTTCCGTTTGCCTTTCGTACAACTACGGATTGGCCAACCACGTGGGATGGAGCACTCCTCTAACAAGGCCTGCTGCTTCCAACTTCTTGATCTCTTCGCTATGAATTCTTGGCGCTCCTTGCTGTTTCCTAACTTTTGCTTGAAGGCCAGCGTGAGGCAGACAGCTAGGTGGTGCTCAATTACTTTCACAGGAGCGCCGGGGATGTCGGATGGTTGCCATGCAAACACATCGACATTCGCCCTTGAGAAAGCAACGAGCTCGCCTTCCTATTTAGGGTCAGCGTGGCACTAATGGTGAAGAGTACCACCGGTGCCGTCCTCCTTGGCGGGCACCTTCTTGGTCTTTGGTGGAGCTGCCATCTTCTTCTTGCACTTGCGGTGGAGCTCGATGGTGCGTCCTCGGCGGTAGCGCAACACTCCGAAGAGTGCGCTTGCGGAGTGGGCATCGGAGTTCTTGCCGGGCGAGTGGTCTTCTTCTTCCCAGGGAGCTTGGTGACAAGTGGTTTGCTATCTGTGGCGGCTGCTGCATCCCGGTAAATCTTGTCGGCACGAGATAAGCGCATCCTTCTTGTCGCCATGAATAGAGATGACGCTTATCGGGCCGGGCATCTTGAGCAGGTTGTAGGCATAATGAGAGGCTGCCATGAACTTGGCGAGTGCTGGACGGCCAAGTATTCCATTGTAGGGCAATGGAAAATCGGCAACGTCAAATGTGACCCTCTCGGTTCTAAAATTCAGTTCAACGCCAAATGTCACCGGCGGTGTGATCTTCCCTTCGCTTGCTCCTACCTAGGTTGATTCCTTGGAAAGTACCGGTTTCCTCGAGCTCATTGTCGGGGATCTGAAGCCACGGAGGACTGCGGAAGAGATCAGATTCAGGCGGCCCGCCGTCAACCAACATCTTTGTGACTTTGAGGTTGCGGATAGTTGGTGATACCAACATCGGCAAGCACCCGATTGCGATGATGCGATCGGGGTGATCCTCAATGTCAAAGATGATGGGCGTCTGGACCACTTCAGAGGTTTGCGCGACTCTATGGATGGTTACGCCGCATTAACCTCACGCATCCATTGCTTGAGTTGGCGGTGCGAGGTATGCAGAGAAGCACCACCGTCAACGCAAAGGACCTCGGTTTCCTTCTGAAACTCTTGCTCGTCAGCTTCATCGTTCCATGTCTTCGTCATCTTCATCTTCGTCTTCTTCCTTGTCACGGCCGCGGGGAGGTCTGTCTCCTTGCCGCTGCTTGGCCTTGCTTGGCGTCCTCCCGACCGGGTCTCTTCTTACTAACCGCACCAGCACCTTCCTGGGCCTTCTCCTTGTCTCGCCGCTCGTATTCAGCCCTCTGTAGCTCAACAAGCTGCTCGACTTTCTTGCAGCTCTGGAGATCGTGGCCCTTGGTGCGGTGGATCTTACAGTACTGTTTGTTGGAGCTGTCAGGCTTATCGGCGGCCGCCACAGCTTGGCGGTCGGCGTCAGCGGCAACCTCCTTGCCGGAGCCACCAGCCTTGGTTTTGTTGGCGGCGCCATCCTTGCCGGTCTGCTCGACAACCAGTACTTCTTGGTTTTCTTCTTTTCTGTTGTTCGCCGTCGGTTCTTCCTTGCCGGGCGGTTTCTTCCTTGTCCGACTCTGCTCCCAGTTCTCTCACGGAAGTCTTCTTCCTTCTTCAAAGCGTGCACACTTGTCGGCCAGGCGTAGAGCTCGCTGGCGTCTTTTACTTTGCACATCGCCATCTCCTCCCTCATCCTGCGGTTTCGCACATTACGATGAAATGCTGCGATCACCGCGGCGGGGTGGACATCGGGGATGTTGTAATGCCTACAGCTGAATCTCTGTATGAATTTTGCGAGGACTCTCCTTCCTTACAGGCGAGCAGGTGAAGGTCACTCTCTTGGCCATGAGGCTTGTGGCACTGTGAAGGCGCCGACAAATTAGTGGCACAAATCCGCCCAAGAAGAAATAGAGCTGTCCGGCAAGTGCATGAGCCAAGACACGGCGTTTGGCTTGAGCACGAGAGGGAAGTAGTTAGCAAGGATCTTGTCGTCTCGTCCCCCGTAGCCTGCACCGCGATGGTGTAGATCTTTGAGGAACTCCGATGGGTGCGTCCTGCCATCATACTTTTACGCACATCTGGCTTGAAGTTTTTCTTATCGGGCCCCTTTGGACTTGCCGCATTCACGGGTGAAGCAGGGCAACCTAGCGTCTGACAAGTCGCTGGCTCCCCTGGCGCATGCATATCAACAGCGGGCCCGGCGCGTTGGTTAGACTGACGCCGCGCTTCTCTTCGGCGCTCGATGCGAGTTCGAGCATCTTCGTCTTGCCGTTCTCGAAGAACTTGGCGCTGGTCGCGACGAGCTCGCGGATCCGGCAACGCAGTGGAGTCACTGCTCGAGTGGATCGGCGAGTCGGCGATCTTGGCCTTCGGGAGGGGAGTGCACGGTGGCTGCACCCCGCAGGTCTCGTCTCCACCGCTCGTGCCTTGTCGCCTTGCCGCGGCTGCAAGGCGCTTGGTTGCCCGCGGGGCGTCGCCGTTAAGCGGCCGATGAGACTACGAATCGTGGCCCTCCATTCGTCGACCTTGTCGGCCGTTGGAGGGTAGTCTAGAAATAGCTGAGCCCTTGCCAAGGCTTCCACTGGAGTGGAGGGTGGCAGCGGCGCACGGAGCGAAGCGGGATGTGCTCGGACTCCTAACCAAGTTAGGAGGAGCAGCATCCGCTCAGCGACCGTACCCCCTCCTTCCGGCATCTTTGGCGTGCATGCGGGTCTCGAGACCTCGGGATCCTCTAGCAGCCTTGATCTATCGAGCGTATGGTGCTGCGAGCACCATGGCGCTGTCTTTCCGCTTCTTGAGAAGGGCGGTGCGGATTCAGACGCGAAGCTTGCGCCGCCTTGTCCTTGGACCTGGCGGCGTCGTGAAGCTCTCTCGCCGGCACCGTTTCCTCCCCGATGTCTTCCCCACCACTCGTCTGCTCCGGAGGTGGTGGGTTGGACGCGGACGGTCCTGCCGCCGCCGAAGTCTTCTTCTTCGGTGGCATGCTGAGATGATGATGAAGATTGTTGCTCGTGTGAACGCTGGATCAGGTTCACACAAACTCGACGCCCCCTACCTGGCGCGCCAAAGATGTCGGGGAAGCTGGTCGTGTCCCGCGAACACCTTTGGGACCTTGGTCCCTCGTGGTTCGGAGGGGGCGGAGGATGCACGAAGAGCAGATCGAAGCGATGCACACGAGCAGATTTACCCAGCTTCGGAGCTCTCCGGAGAGATAATACTCCTACTGCTGCTTTGCGGATTATATTGTGTTCTTGCTAGGGAGCAATGGGAGCTACAAAACCTAGTCTGAGTGAGCGTAGTCTCGTATGAGTCGAATGAACTAAGCCGGGGCCGACCCGAACCCTTTCCACGTTGCACTTGGGCCTCCTTTTATAGGCACAAGGGGTCACCACAGGTGGCAACATGTATGAGGGTACAAATGTAAAAACAGTGGTTGGTATACCAACTTGTATAGTGTACAGTGATCTATACCTAACTCTGACGGCAAGGGACAAGAGTCATCAATGCCCGTCTCGATCGCTGAAACGAAGGTAACGAGGACCGTCAAGCGCCTCCGTTTGCCACGATGGTAGCTTATCGTGCCGCTTATCGCTGCTCCTCGCTGGCTGCACAGCCCATCGACACGCGTTCTGGGAAAGTCCGTGGCGACACGTTGGCGGATGAGCTGGGCGGAGATGAAGAGGTTGCTGCCGCGGCAAGCGCCTTGCCAGCGGCAGAACCCTTGTCGCGCTTTGGGAGCTCGGCGCTCACCAAGCCTTCCGGCAAGCTCCTCTTGCCGGGCCTTGTTTCGCCGTTCCTTGAGTGGTCTTCCGGCAAGCTCCTCTTGCCGGGTCTTGATACTTTGTTCTTGAATGGCTCCAAAGGATCCGTGGAAGATCTTGGCGGTCGCAGAGCCAGCCTCGCCGCTGGTGTCTGAACTGCCCGTGCACGAAGTTCGGGATACTAGGGTACCCTACTCTAGTACACCGGCAGCGAGCATGGCCACAGTCGGCCGTCTTGACGGAGATCTCTGTCCGGCGCGGCACTGTTGCCACGCCGGCCCGACATCGATCCGTGGGCAGCGCCACAGGCCTGACGGCCTGTCTCATACGACCCTAAGGCGGCGGGACCGCTTTCGTCGGCGGAGTGCGAGAAGACGGCAAAGCGCCACAAGACGGACCAGCTGCGAGTCGGCCCCCAAAGTCGGCCGCCCCTCCCATAGGCTCCGCACGCCATTAACCAGACAAGACAGGGAATGGCAACAGTGATCGCCCGTCAGGCGGCGGCATTGTTGCCATGACCCCATGACCAAGCCCGCGTCATTAGAGGCGCGGCTATAGTAATCCGCAGCCGGCAAGACCCGCCCGCGGCGGACAAGGCTTGTCGGCCCCATGCTGGACCGTCGGCGGGGCCCACTAGTCGGCGGGCCCCAGCGATCGGCGGAGAAGACGGCAACGGAGAGAGCAGACGGCTGGGACCCGCGCCCAGCGGATTACCATTGTACCCACATGGGGTAGGCCTACTCTAAACCCCCGGGGCACCCATGCAAGAGGTTGGACCCTAATAGTTTTAGACACACATAGAGAGGAGAGAAGAGCTAGCCGTGCCCTTCTCCTTCCTCACCTCGAACAGCTCAAGGAGCAACCTTGTACCCACTTTGCCATAGTGATCATGCGGAGACCCTGCAGAGCAGCAGTAGGGGTATTATCTCCACGGAGAGCCCTGAAGCTGGGTAAGATCCGCCGGCGTGCATGCCTTCGCCTCATCCCGTTTCCAGGCACCGGCAACGTTCTACTCGCCCCCACCATGATAAGCCATCTTTTGGCATATGTCGCACCCAACCCCCGACATTTGGTGCCCACCGTGGGGCTAGGTGCCCCATCGTCCGGAGACCTGCACTGGACGGGAACCCTTTTCCTCCCTGGCGAGCGCAGCCAGCCCGGCACGCCAGACGGAGTCTACACCGACGCGCTGCATGGCGCTGAGATCGCTTCTTGCGGCGAGCTGCCTCGCCGAACTTGTCGGGCGAGTTCGCCTCTCCGACGAGCCTGCATCCGGCCGCAGCGCGGGCGGCCCCAGAGCCTCCTCGCGGGCCTCCTCGAGCAACTCCACGTCGCGGTGAGCACTGCCACGGACTTAGAGTCCGTAGGCTCTACCGACCGATGATGGTCGACTCCGACACGCGTCGCTCGGCGCGTTCCCACTGGCGTGGTGGTCTCTGACGAGCCGCTCCCTCACTCGGGGAGCGGGGGAAGCACCGTCACAGAGGTGCTCGTCATCGGTCATGGCGAGCATTCCGGCGAAGGAGCTCATGACCCTCTCGACGTGGCTCTGCGAGACCTGACCGCACCTATTCCGGAAGACGCTGATGCCGAGACGCTGGAGGCACGCCGCCTTTAGCTCGTCGAAGGCGCGAGGAAGCTGGCAAGCATGAGACGCTTGTCAGAAGCCTACCAGCATGAGATGGATCGCGTTGTGGGCGGCTCGCCGGCCCCGACTGGGCCTAGCCGCCTAGGCGCGGTCTAGCAGCGCGGCGTGGCCATCGCCAACCTATTCGGGGCCAATCGCCCTGTGTACGCCACGCCTGCGGAGAACATCCGCGCCGCCCAGGCGGCGGCGGACGAGCTGGACAACTTCGAAGGTGAAGAGCGCCGCCTGATGACGGAGCGAGTCCAGCAGCTCCTCGACACGGCTGCCGCGCAGAACGAGGCTGGCCGCCGCACAGAGGCGCCGCAACGACAGAACGATGACCTACCTCCCCGCCGAGACCAAGGCGCGACGTCTCGGAAACCGACTGGCGGTGTCCGCGGAAGAAAAAACAAGGATCCGGCTGTCGGTGTCAAAACCGGCGGATCTCGGGTAGGGGGTCCCGAACTGTGCGTCTAGGCGGATGGTAACAGGAGACAAGGGACACAATGTATTTACCCAGGTTTGGGCCCTCTCGATGGAGGTAATACCCTACTCCTGCTTGATTAATATTGATGATATGGGTAGTACAAGAGTAGATCCACCACGAGATCAAGGAGGCTAAACCCTAGAAGCTAGCCTATGGTATGATTGTTGTTCGTCCTACGGACTAAAACCCTCCGGTTTATATAGACACCGGATAGGTTAGGGTTACAGTCAGTTACAATGGTAGGAGATCTACATATCCGTATTGCCAAGCTTGCCTTCCACGCCAACGAAAGTCCCATCCGGACACGGGACGAAGTCTTCAATCTTGTATCTTCATAGTCTTGGAGTCCGCCGTGATGATAGTTCGCTATCCGGACACCCCTAGTCCAGACTCCCTCGGTAGCCCTGAACCGGGCTTCAATGACGACGAGTCCGCGCGCATATTGTCTTCGGCATTGCAAGGCGGGTTCCTCCTCTGAATACTTCATAGAAGGTTTTGAACACAAGGACAGTGTCCGGCTCTGCAAAACAAGTTCCACATACCACCATAGAGAGAATAACTTTTGCACAGATCTGCTGACGTATTCCGTGGCGCGACATCACAGCACGGCCAGGCCTTTATATGAATTGTTTTTTACTGTTCCACCTCAGCGCGTTTAGCGAGGCGGTTTCCATGGCACGTCTTATCAAAGCATAGATCGTGCCCCTTATTCCGGATTCCCATCGAAGACGGACGTGGGTAACCCAACCATGCCCGTCGGCACGCCTCCTCTATCAAAGGTGAGTCCTAGTCGACCACGGGGTGGGCTCTTGGTATTCAACCTCTTTATAATGAGACCAAGGCCCTCTTCTTTTTACACCCTCCATCGAGTTCGCCTCGCGCTTCGAGTTCTAACACCCAAAGCTTCAGATTTAGGCGCTTCGGGCCTTTGAAGATGTCTGGCTCCGACCAGCACGACCGATGGATGTCTTCCTCCGTCACGGAAGAAGATGTGCTAAAGCTGCGAGACGCCAGGTATCTAACCGGCGAGATCTCGCATAGGCTGCCTGCTCCAGGGTAGGTCATTCCCACTCCCGAGCCTGGCGAGAACGTGGTGTTCGTGTCTCACTTCCTTCGGGTTTTAGGCTTCCCGACGGATCCCTTTGTGCGGGGGCTCATGTTTTATTATGGGCTGGATTTCTATGACTTGAATCCGGAGTCCATCCTCCATATCTCGTCATTCATTGTCGTATGTGAGGCATTCCTCCATATTACCCCTCACTTTGGATTGTGGCTCAAGACCTTCAAGGTGGAGCCAAAGATGATCGGGGGGCAACAAGTATCCTAGATGATCATTCACTTGTTTTGGTGATGAGTGCATGCTTTAACTTCTATCATTTTGAGCGCTCCACCAAGATGTATGTGACATGGAAGAGTAACCCATGATCCTAATCGATTGTGCATTTGCATTCAAAAGCAAATTTTAAATAATGCACAAATTTAGGGGGATCTCTTGCTTATCACATACTTCTCAAAGCTACGATGTTTTTTCAATACTATTTATCATTTGTCGAAGCTTTGATCTATATGTTGTCATCAATTACCAAAAAGGGGGAGATTGAAAATGCAACTATCCCTGGGTGGTTTTGGTAATTCCTAACAACATATAGCTCAGTGAGCTAATGCTATTTCAATATAGATATTTCAGGAAAGCTCAATGATTGGCATGGCATGGATTGGAAAGTGGACCCCTCAAAATGCTAATAACAAAGGATTGGCTCAAGCTCAAAGCACAAGACTCTACATTTTCTATTTTAGTGATCCAAGATCACATTGTGTCAGGACGCCGATTCCAAGTCACATCGATCTAGCAGGTAACACCTCATATCACTTTACGGCCTCACGCACGATATTCCCACGGGTGTCGCCTTACCATGGCCCGGGACCGCTTGCGCCTTTTGGCTCACGTATATGATAGTGTTGCTAGCATCCATATGACAGAGAACCCAGGCCGACATGACTAGTCATGAACCCAAAGTGGCACCAACTTGCGGGGACAGGCATACATGAATCAACATCGAGCATGTCGGTCAACAGCGTGCGAATCCGGGCTATAGCACTAGGCTAACAGGACTCTGGTGAACCGGGCTGTAGCAGGCTAGGCAGGACTCCGGATGTCACCGCGTGACATTTCCCCAAAGGGACATACACAGGAACGAAGCGAATCACATGCCGGCCAGTCAAGTGTTCCGAAGCAGTAGTGCTGGGCTAGCAGGACTCCGGTGAACCGGGCTGTAGCGGACTACTATGGCTCATGGAAGCACAAGACTACATTTCCCCATAAGAGAGGCTACCAAGGATAAACAACTAGATTGTCGGATCCCACACATACCAAGCATTTCAATCATACACACAATATGCTCGATATGTGTAAATACAACATGGCATCACAACATAACTCTACGACTCAAGTATTTATTCATTAGGCTCCGAGGAGCCAAGTATTACAAACATGGGTCTCATGACCCCAACATACAGAGCATTCAAACAACAAGCACATGCGGAAGCTTAACTTGTTTGAGTATAGACAACTACAAATGAAGAAGGCTGAGAAGCCTGACTATCTACAAGACCCTGTCGAGGGCGCAAGATCGTAGCTAAGGTAACAAGCTAAACGTCGAAGTCCACGCGGAACTACTAGCGAGACTGATGTCTCTCTGCAAAAACATAAAATAGGCAAACGTGAGTACAAATGTACCCAGCAAGACTTACGTCAGAACTAACTACATATGCATCGGTATCAACAAAGGGGGGTAGTGGAGTTTAACTACAACAAGCCAGCTTTGACTCAGTGGCTAACCTGAACTACGACTCCAAGCAACTCTTTTGAGGTGGCGCACATGAGTCCACATATTCACCATATCAATACACCACTATGGATCCGCCCCCGTCTCCCTACGAGAACGCCATCCATAACACTCACGCTTATCTTGCGCATTTTAGAGTATCCACTTTCACTTGTCTATGAACTGTACAAGCAACCCAGAAGTCCTTTTCCATGGACATGGCTATTCAAATAGATGATGTTAACCCTGCAGGGGTGTACTTCTTCACACACGCTCTCACCACTTACCACCATGTACACGTCATGTATCTCGGCAACCTTCAAGCGGAAGCCTGGCGAGGGAGTCGGCCACGACCTGACTAACCACACAAGTCTCTCGTCCAGGTTTATCGCCTATTCGGGTTCCATCCGCAAGGAGATCCGGCCGGGGTGTCGCTCACGGCCCCAAACAATGTGAGCAGGGTTCCCAAGCCCACCATCCGGGTGCCACTTGGTACACCATGCCACTATGCCTAGTCTGTCCCAAGCCCACCTGTACCGGGTGCCACTTGGTAGACTACTAACACTACCTACAAACACCAGAAACTAGTTGCAGCTCCTGGACAGAGATCGAGTTGATTAATAAGCCGAGAGGGGCCGAGTTACCGGAACCCAATGTGTGGTAGTAACTGCTCATGGATCACAAACATAGAACTCATTTCCTGAGAACGGCTGCAATGAGACAACCCACCATGTACTCCTACATGGCCTCTCACCGCTACCTTTACCAAATCATGTTCACACATTTAGCTCTCAACGGTAGGACATGTACACCACATTCCAATTCATCCCCGATGAATCAGACCTGACTCAACTCTAAGCAATAGCAGGCATGACAAACAAGCATGAATGAGTAGGCACATCAGGGCTCAAACAACTCCTACTCATGCTAGCGGGTTTCATCTATTTACTGTGGAAATGACTGGTCATGCAGAGGAAAGGGGTTCAGCTACCGCAGCATGTAACAGTTGAAACAGTGTTGTCCTAATGCAGTAAAAGAGAGCAGGAGCGAGAGAGTGGGATTGTATCGGAATGAACAAGGGGGTTTTGCTTGCCTGGCACTTCTGAAGATAGTATAGCTCTTCATCGGTGTCATTGATCACATCGTCGGAAACATCGTCTACTGAGAGGGGATGGTTACCGGCAAACAGAGAAGGACACAATCAATGCAATGCAACAATATGATGCATGATCATGACATGGCAATATGCTTGTGTTTGAGCTAATGCAACTAGAGTCCAGATTAGATGAAGTTGGTTTGAACCCAAGGTTCAAATTCAAACTTCATATGTGAATAATCAAATGCCATTTACATAGTTTGTCCTAAACAGTGATGTTAAGTTGCTCAAACATGCATGAACATGGCATAAACAGATTCTTCATATTTTTCTGATCATTGTTCATATATAACTTATTTCCATTGGAGTTATAGATTATTTTCTATGATTTTTCAAAGTTTGGATATTTTCTGAAAAAAATAAATCATTTAAGATTTATTTAAATTCCAGAAAAGGATTACTACGTCAGCCTGACATCATCATGACGTCAGTAGGTCAACGGGGCACGATCCAGGTCAAACCTGACCAGTGGGACCCACTAGTCAGTGACCTAGTGACATTTACTGTCACAGACAGGTGGGTCCGGCCAACGTCCACGTTAGCGAGGTGAACGCCGACGCATGGGGCCACTGTGTTTAGATTAATCTTAATCTATTTTTGTTAGCTGGTTAGTTAGACAGTAGGGCCCGCATGTCAGTGTGAGCGTGGGTTAATTAGCGGGGGTCATTAACTGCTAATGACGGTGCCACGTCGACGGCTAAACGCCGGTGCTAAGCACAGCACGACGGCGTCGCCCGTCCGGCCAACTTCGGCGATGGGAGCTCGCGTGGCTGGGCACGTTAGAAAGCTTGCTCTACGGCGCATCTACTGGTGGCCGCGGTGGGTGCTGTGACAGCGTGCAACAGCGGCGGCGACGAGCCGGACGGCGGCCGGAGTTCGGTGAAGAAGGGCAGCACGCTACGGTGCGCTTGGGAGGGGGGAAGCTGAGGGGCTAGGAGGCTTTCTGGGAGTGCCCTGAGCACGAGTGCATGCTCGGCTGTGAGGTGCAACGCCTGTGGCCATGGCGGCGACTTGGCCGGCGACGACAGGGAGCCTCCGCCATGGTGGCTCGATGGCTAGAGGGCGTGCGCGAGCAGGGTAGAAGGGGGAGATGAAGCAGCAGCTCACAGCGGGGTCGACGACGCGAGCTCAAGGTCGGGGAGGCGTTGTCGACGACCAATCGACCGCGGTGATCGCCGGACAGATGCAGTGATGAAGGCGGCGGAGACGATGCTGCGGTGCACCCGACGTCACGTGTGTTGGTGGAGACGAAGAGGAAGGCGCGGCGGTTCTTCTGGAAGCATCGGTGGGGCGAGGGGTGGACGATGGCCACGTGTACGGCAATCGCCGTCGGCGAGCTCGCTCGGTCGAGCTCGTGTTCTTGTAGAAGAGAGGGTAAAATGGGCAAGGGAGAGAAGGTTGGGCACGCAGCGTGCGGGCGCCGCCCAGAGGTCAGGGGAGGCGGGCAAGGAGGTGGCGGGCGCGCAGGCGCGAGCGCCGAGGCACACGCCTCGCCCCACTGGCCCAAGGAGGAAGACGACTGGCATGGCCCAGTGGGCTGCTACAGTCATGGGCCAAAGGTAACTCTCTCTGCTTTCTGTTTCTTTCAAATTTATTTCTTTTTTCTATTTTCTGTAACTTGTTTCTGATTTAGGAAAAATACTAAATCGCTTTATAAAATCCTGAAAACTTTTGTGGCCACTATCTGATTTAAACTAGAGGCCCTCACCAAGTTTCTGAATATTTGGAGCTACCAAATATTTTATAGGAATTTATAGCCCCAACTCAAATACAATATGAGTTAATCCAAAAATCCAAAAATGTCCTAGAAATATATTCATCATTTTTGGCAGAGGTTTCTACCTTAACCAAAAATCATGAACTTTTCTTGAAGCACTTTGGGTTCATTGAAAATGTTTTTTTAAGTTGAACCTAGTTGATGTAATTCTGGTGCTAGGGTTTGGAACAATCCCCATTTCAATTTCACATAACTTTAGACATGATGCATGGATGCAAACAAGGTCAAACAAGGACTGCTCTAGGGTCTGAATTGGACTAGGAGAGGGGGGCGGGGCCCCCCTTTCCTTCTCCCTCTCCCCCTTCCTTTCCCCCTCTTAGTAGGAGTAGGAAAGAGGGGAGTCCTACTCCTACTAGGAGGAGGACTCCTCCTCCTGGCGCGCCCACAAGGGGCCGGCCGGCCTCCCCTTGCTCCTTTATATAAAGGGGGCACCTCTAGACACACAAGTTGATCTGTTGATCTCTCCAGCTGCAGGCGGTGCCCCTCCACCATAATTCACCTCGATCATATCGTAGCGGTGCTTAGGTGAAGCCCTGCATCAGTAGCATAATCATCACCGTCATCACGCCGTCAGGTCGACGAAACTCTCCGCCAAGCTTTGCAGATCGGTCGCGGGACGTCATCAAGCTGAACGTGTCTTTGAACTCGGAGGTGCCGCGCTCGGTACTTGGATCGGTCGGATCGTGAAGACGTACGACTACATCAACCGCTTTGTGCTAACACTTCCGCTTTCGGTCTACGAGGGTACGTGGACTACACTCTCCCTCTCGTTGCTATGCATCACCATGATCTTGCGTAGCGCAGGATTTTTTGAAATTACCACGTTCCCCAACAGGGCATCTGAGCCAGGTTTATGCCTAGATGTTATATGCACGAGTAGAACACAAGTGATTTATGGGCGATACAAGTCATACTGCTTACCAGCATGTCGGTATTGTTGGATGAAGCGGCCCTGACCGACATTACGCGTACGCTTACGCGAGACTGGTTCTACCGACGTGCTTTGCACACAGGTGGCTGGCGGGTGTCAGTTTCTCCAACTTTAGTTGAACCGAGTGTGACTACGCCCGGTCCTTGGGAAGGTTAAAACAACACTAACTTGATGAAATATCGTTGTGGTTTTGATGCGTAGGTATGAACGGTTCTTACTCAGCCCGTAGCAGCCACGTAAAACTTGCAACAACAAAGTAGAGGACGTCTAACTTGTTTTTGCAGGACATGTTGTGATGTGATATGGTCAAGGCATCATGCTATATTTTATTGTATGAGATGATCATGTTTTGTAACCGAGTTATCGACAACTAGCAGGAGCCATATGGTTGTTGCTTTATAGTATGCAATGCAATCGCCCTGTAATTGCTTTACTTTATCACTAAGCGGTAGCGATAGTCGTAGAAGCAATAGTTGGCAGGACGACAACGATGCTACGATGGAGATCAAGGTGTCGCGCAGGTGAATACGGTGACCATGATGGTGCTTTGGAGATGGAGATCAAAGGCACAAGATGAGCATGGCCATATCATATCACTTATATTGATTGCATGTGATGTTTATCCTTTATGCATCTTATTCTGCTTTGATTGACGGTAGCATTATAATATGATCTCTCACTAAATTTCAAGGTATAAGTGTTCTCCCTGAGTATGCACCGTTGCGAAAGTTCGTCGTGCCGAGACACCACGTGATGATCGGGTGTGATAAGCTCTACGTTCAAATACAACGGGTGTAAGCCAGTTTTGCACACGCAGAATACTCGGGTTAAACTTGACGAGCCTAGCATATGTAGATATGGCCTCGGAACACTGAGACCGAAAGGTCGAGCGTGAATCATATAGTAGATATGATCAACATAGTGATGTTCACCATTGAAAACTACTCCATCTCACGTGATGATCGGACATGGTTTAGTTGAGATGGATCACGTGATCACTTAGATGATTCGAGGGATGTATATCTAAGTGGGAGTTCTTCAGTAATATGATTAATTGAACTTTAATTTATCATGAACTTAGTACCTGATAGTATTTTGCTTGTCTATGTTGTTGTAGATAGATGGCCCGTGTTGTTGTTCCGTTGAATTTTAATGCGTTCCTTGAGAAAGCAAAGTTGAAAGATGATGGTAGAAATTACACGGACTGGGTCCGTAACTTGAGGATTATCCTCATTGCTACACAGAAGAATTACGTCCTGGAAGCACCGCTGTGTGCCAGGCATGCTGTAGATGCAACTGACGACGTTAAGAATGTCTGGCAGAGCAAAGCTAATGACTACTCGATAGTTCAATGTGCCATGCTTTACGGCTTAGAACCGGGACTTCAACGAAGTTTTGAACGTCATGGAGCATATGAGATGTTCCAGGAGTTGAAGTTAATATTTCAAGCAAATGTCCGGATTGAGAGATATGAAGTCTCCAATAAGTTCTACAGCTGCAAGATGGAGGAGAATAGTACTGTCAGTGAACATACTCAAAATGTCTGGGTATAACAATCACTTGATTCAACTGGGAGTTAATCTTCCGGATGATAGTGCCATTGACAGAATTCTTCAATCACTGCCACCAAGCTACAAGAGCTTTGTGATGAACTATAATATGCAAGGGATGGATAAGACAATTCCCGAGCTCTTCGCAATGCTAAAGGTTGCGGAGGTAGAAATCAAGAAGGAGCATCAAGTGTTGATGGTCAACAAGACCACCAGTTTCAAGAAAAAAGGTAAAGGGAAGAAGAAGGGGAACTTCAAGAAGAACAGCAAACAAGTTGCTGCTCAGGAGAAGAAACCCAAATCTGGACCTAAGCCTGAAACGGAGTGCTTCTACTGCAAACAGACTGGTCAGTGGAAGGGGAACTGCCCCAAGTATTTGGTGGATAAGAAGGATGGCAAGGTGAACAAAGGTATATGTGATATACATGTTATTGATGTGTACCTTACTAATGCTCGCAGTAGCACCTGGGTATTTGATACTGGTTCTGTTGCTAATATTTGCAACTCGAAACAGGGACTACGGATTGAGCGAATATTGGCTAAGGACGAGGTGACGATGCACGTGGGAAATGGTTCCAAAGTCGATGTGATCGCAATGGCACGCTACCTCTACATCTACCTTCGGATTAGATTTAGACCTAAATAATTGTTATTTGGTGCTAGCGTTACATGAACATTATATCTGGATCTTGTTTGATGTGATACGGTTTTTATTTAAATCGAGAATAATGGTTGTTCTATTTATATGAGTAATATCTTTTATGGTCATGCACCCTTGAAGAGTGGTCTATTTTTGTTAAATCTCGATAGTAGTGATACACATATTCATAATATTGAAGCCAAAAGATGCAGAGTTGATAATGATGGTGCAACTTATTTGTGGCACTGCCGTTTAGGTCATATTGGTGTAAAGCGCATGAAGAAACTCCATACTGATGGACTTTTGGAATCACTTGGTACTTGTGAACCATGCCTCATGGGCAAGTTCACTAAAACGCCATTCTCCAGAACAATGGAGCGAGCAACAGATTTGTTGGAGATCATACATACTGATGTATGTGGTCCGATGAATATTGAGGCTCGCGGCTTGTATCGTTATTTTCTCACCTTCACAGATGATTTGAGCAGATATGGGTATATCTACTTAATGAAACATAAGTCTGAAACATTTGAAAAGTTCAGAGAGTTTCAGAGTGAAGTAGAAAATCATCGTAACAAGAACAATAAAGTTTCTATGATCTTATCGTGGAGGAGAATATTTGAGTTACGAGTTTGGTCTTCATTTGAAACAATGCGGAATAGTTTCGCAACTCACGCCACCCGGAACACCACAGTGTAATGGTGTGTCCGAACGTCGTAATCGTACTTTACTAGATATGGTGCGATCTATGATGTCTCTTACTGATTTACCGCTATCGTTTTGGGGTTATGCTTTAGAGACGGCTGCATTCACGTTAAATAGGGCACCATCTAAATCCATTGAGACGACGCCTTATGAACTGTGGTTTGGCAAGAAACAAAAGTTGTTGTTTCTTAAAGTTTGGCGCTGCGATGCTTATGTGAAAAAGCTTCAACCTGATAAGCTCGAACCCAAATCGGAGAAGTGTGTCTTCATAGGATAGCCAAAGGAGACTGTTGGGTACACCTTCTATCACAGATCCGAAGGCAAAACATTCGTTGTTAAGAATGGATCCTTTCTAGAGAAGGAGTTTCTCCGAAAGAAGTGAGTGGGAGGAAAGTAGAACTTGATGAGGTAATCAGACCTGCTCCCTTATTGAAAGTGGTTCATCACAGAAACCGGTTCCTGTGACACCTACACCAATCAGTGAGGAAGCTAATGATATTGATCATGAAACTTTAGATCAAGTTACTACCGAACCTCGTAGGTCAAGCAAAGTAAGATCCGCACCAGAGTGGTACGGTAATCCTGTTCTGGAGGTCATGTTACTTGAACAAGGTGAACCTACGAACTGTGAAGAAGCGTTGGTGAGCCCAGATTCCGCAAAATGGCTTGAAGCCATGAAATCTGAGATGGGATCCATGTATGAGAACAAAGTGTGGACTTTGGTTGACTTGCCTGATGATCGGCAAGCCATAGAGAATAAATGGATCTTCAAGAAGAAGACTAACGCTGACGGTAATGTTACTGTCTACAAAGCTCGACTTGTTGCGAAAGATTTTCGACAAGTTCAAGGAGTTGACTACAATGAGACTTTCTCACCCGTAGCGATGCTTAAGTCTGTCCGAATCATGTTAGCAATTGCCGCATTTTATGATTATGAAATTTGGCAAATCGATGTCAAAACTGCATTCCTGAATGGATTTCTGAAAGAGGAGTTGTATATGATGCGACCGGAAGGTTTTGTCGATCCAAAGGGAGCTAACAAAGTGTGCAAGCTCCAACGATCCATTTATGGACTGGTGCAAGCCTCTCGGAGTTGGAAGAAACGTTTTGATAGTGTGATCAAAGCATATGTATTTATACAGACTTTTGGAGAAGCTTGTATTTACAAGAAAGTGAGTGGGAGCTCTGTAGCATTTCTAATATTATATGTGGATGACATATTGTTAATTGGAAATGATATATAATTTCTGGATAGCATAAAAGGATACTTGAATAAGAGTTTTTCAATGAAAGACCTCGATGAAGCTGCTTACATATTGGGCATCAAGATGTATAGAGATAGATCAAGATGCTTGATAGGACTTTCACAAAGCACATACCTTGACAAAGTTTTGAAAAAGTTCAAAATGGATCAAGCAAAGAAAGGGTTCTTGCCTGTGTTACAAGGTGTGAAGTTGAGTCAGACTCAATGCCCGACCACTGCAGAAGATAGAGAGAAAATGAAAGATGTATCCTGTGCTTCAGCCATAGGCTCTATCATGTACGCAATGTTGTGTACCAGACTTGATGTGTGCCTTGCTATTAGCTTAGCAGGGAGGTACCAAAGTAATCCAGGAGAGGATCACTGGACAGCAGTCAAGAATATCCTGAAATACCTGAAAAGGACTAAGGATATGTTTTCGCTTATGGAGGTGATAAAGAGATCGTCGAAATGGTTACGCCGATGCAAGCTTTGGCATCGATCCGATGATTCTAAATCGCAAACCGGATACGTGTTTACATTGAACGCCTGGAGCTGTCAGTTGGTGCAGTTCTAAACAAAGCGTCGTTTTTTTTGACACTTGAAACAGTAGGAGAGGCTCCTACTGATATATTCAATTAAGTGACAAAAAGTCTTACAGAGTCTAAACAAAGCGTCGTGGCGGGATCTATGTGTGAAGCAGAGTACATAGCTGCTTCGGAAGTAGCAAATGAAGGAGTCTGGATGAAGGAGCTCATATCCGATCTAGGTGTCATACCTAGTGCATCGGGACCAATGAAAATCTTTTGTGACAATACTGGTGCAATTGCCTTGGCAAAGGAATCCAGATTTGACAAGAGAACCAAGCACATCAAGAGATGCTTCAATTTCATCTGGGATCAAGTCCAGGTGGGAGACATAGAGATTTGCAAGATACATACGGATCTGAATGTTGTAGACCCCTTGACTAAGCCTCTTCCACGAGCAAAACATGATTAGCACCAAGACTCCATGGGTGTTATAATCATTACTGTGTAATCTAGATTATTGACTCTAGTGGAAGTGGGAGACTGAAGGAAATATGCCCTAGAGGCAATAACAAAGTTATTATTTATTTCCTCATATCATGATAAATGGTTATTATTCATAGAATTGTATTAACCGAAACATAATGCATGTGTGAATACATAGACAAACATAGTGTCACTAGTATGCCTCTACTTGACTAGCCTGCTCATCAAAGATGGTTGAGTTTCCAGCCATAGACATGAGTTGTCATTTGATTAACGGATCACATCATTAGGAGAATGATGTGATTGACTTGACCCATTCCGTTAGCTTAGCATTTGATCGCTTAGTCTATCGCTATTGCTTTCTTCATGACTTATACATGTTCCTATGACTATGAGATTATGCAACTCCCTGACATCGGAGGAACACTTTCTGTGCTACCAAATGTCACAACGAATCGGGTGATTATAAAGGTGCTCATGTGTGTCTCCGATGGTACTTGTTGAGTTGGCATAGATCGAGACTAGGATTTGTCATCCGACTATCGGAGAGGTATCTCGGCCCTCTCGTAATGCACATCACAATAAGTTGTCGGCGCTCGGGAACGGGGTCCCTGACTTGCTCGCCTCGCGGCTGGCGCGGCGTGGCTCAAGTGGGGCCCAGCTGCCCAACCTCATCACCAAGCTCAAGACCTCGCGAGGGGCCAAGCTCATGGAGCGGATGACAGAACCTTCCTCAGAGCAGCCTCACAGTGTGCTCACGAGGAGGTGGAGAGATCAAGGTAGGGTACCTCACGAGGGTGCCCCGTGACGAAGCCATGATGATCGAGACCGGCGGGCGCCAAAGCGGGCGCCACCCACAAGTTGTCCTCATTTCCCTTTGATGCAAAGGAGGCAAGCATGTGCCAAGGCATCGTGCAAAGGTTACCGCTCGATGCAACAAGACCAAGACCAGCAGAGCGGCAGGAAGGAGGTCATCGTGGAGCCTGTGACGACGTCACCATCAGAGCCTTTGGCAGCCGATGACCAACTTTAGTCAGGATAAGTGTACTAGATGTTCCCCTTCAAAATGGCCAATTGTTGGCGTCCTTCCCGCTCATTATTTGGGAAGAGGCCCAGGGCCTCCCACTATAAATAAGTCTAGCCACCACAGGGAGAGGGGAGACCGACAGGAGGTCGAACCTACCTAAGAGACAGAGAGAAGCGACTGGACTCACCCAAGCAGTCCTTCGCACGAGCTCAAGAACAGCCCCTCGCGAGGCTGTTCCTCCTTTGTACTGTTCTTCATCAGACCCAGAGGCAATCCACCACACCACACACTGGAGTAGGGTATTACACCTCAACGGTGGCCCGAACCAGTATAAACCCTGTGTCTCTTGTGCTGTTCATGGTTCCTAATTTAGATTCCGTGCAAACAATTCACGCGTGAGCTGGTAGGGGAAAGATCTCCGCGCGCACCCCAGTGTTCGAACCTCGAGGGTCTGCCGGAAACTGAAATCCGACATTTGGCGCGCCAGGTAGGGGTGCGCCGGAATTCTTCCTCCGCCGCCGATTTCGCATTGCCGTCCGATGTCACCGACCGTCAGCCGACGCCGATCACTGGGCGGCGTGGTTTCACGCACGCCGCCAGCCCAAAGGCGACTCAACCTTGCACTCAGTAGCTCAAGGCCCGCAAGGCGCCTATGGGCACGAGCGACGCGCCAGACGCCGCCGCCTCACGCGCGACAAAGCGGCCAGCGCCAGTGGCCCAAGCCACGCCATGCCACGGTGCCGCACACCGACGGGAACAGCGAACCTGTGGCCGCACCCACAGGCCCGAGAGCTGTTACGGTGCCGGCTTCAAGAGGGCGGCCGCGACGCGGTCGTTGGAGCGGTGGCCGAGCTCCCGGATGCCGCCGCCGGAGCACCTCATTTCGCGTCGCTGCCACCTTCGCCTGTGGCGTGCCGATGGCGGCCCCATGCGCGCCCATGCAACCTCGTGGGCTCTGTGGTCTACTCGACGCCAACTTGGCAAGATCACCGGGCGGCAAGCCGCAGACCCCATCCCCCGCCGGGCGAAGGAGCGCGACGCCATGACCTTTTGGCTCGGCGGACCACCACTCCGCCACTCTCAAGACAACGCCTTGGCCGGACTGCATGGCATGTGGGCACTACAGCGAGACCCACGGGCAGGCCCTCAGAGGCTTATGTGCCCCTGCATGATGGATCAAGAGGCGACGGAAGAAGACCATGGCTCGCGCCTTGGGACAGGCCGAGCGAAGAGACACCACAAGCCGAGCTCTTTTCAGAACCCTAGGAGGGCCTCGACGACCGCTACCGCAGCAGAACTATCTCGTACCACTAATTCTCAGAGCAAGCTTATGCTAACTGTGCCACAGAGATGCAGGTCGCCGAACAGTGGCTGCCCCAAAGACTGCAGCCTCTACTCCTCGTGAGGAGGGCATCGGGGCTACAGGAGAGGGGCCGAGATCCGGTTCATCTCAGGGCGCTTGGCGAAGATGTTCTCGGGAGGTAGGCCCTCCGCCGGGAGGTGCCTCGTGGCCTGCCCCCGGCAGAGGACCCGTGGTCGCTTGGGAACCACATGCACCGCTTACCCCATTGGCGCTGCCCTGGTCTCCGCCGCTGCTGGCGGTAGAGTGTGGCGCAAGGCGGCCCCTCATCTCGCGATATGAAGCAAGGCCGGTACCTGTGAAGAAGGCCGAGTGCCTATAAAGCTCGCTGCCCCGTGACACTCTCACGTAATAATGAGTGGGGCTGTACACGCGGTGTTCAGAGCGCCGCCCGTGCCCGGGCTCCTCCCACGCCCTGGCAGCACTTAGCTCAAGGCCGGAGAAGACGTCAAGACTAGACTAGGTGCCGGATGCGTCCTTTTGCTTTTTTGCCTTTTCCTCTGTTGACGAGTTTCTTCGATTTGAATTTAAGTTGGATTTGAGTTCCAGACTTGCATGCGCTTGGGGAAGGGGTGTTTAGTCTCGCTCGAGCAATCTCTCGTGTTCGTTTCGCTTTATGCCCAAAGTTAGCGCCACCTGCCTCCTCGCGAAGCCTCTCGCGAGCCGGGCCAAAGCAATCAAGGCCCACAACTCAGACGGCTGTTGCCACGCCTCCCGGTGGTTCTTATCGCAGGATCAATGGATTCACCTGTAAGACACATATGGCGCTATGGTTCCCACAGCCCGCCGGGCTCACCAGGGTCAAAGGTAAACAAGCCACCGACCCATCACCGGCCGGGCCGTTAAGCTCACACGCTGCATTAAGATTACAGGCATTTACAAAGAACCTTACATTAGGGGCTTCCTCCCAAAATGCTCTCACAGCCTTCGTACAAGCCCGAACCTCTTTCATGCAGGTAAACAGCGATAACAAGGGCAGCCAGCCGGACATGTCGCCGCCGCGCCGAGGTCACCTCCAGAGGCGCCGCTGATGTCATCGCCACCACCAACACCTCCGCCAAAGACCAGACTGCCCACCACGCCGCCTTTCATCACGCCACAATCACGCCGCCATCATCCGACGGAAGGCTCGATAAGGTCGCCCACATGATCCTCCACCCATTGCGCCAGTCGCCCGGACGGCTATGGGCACCGCGCGATGGCGCATCGGTCGGCGGGGATCCCCGTCCCGCAGATAATGAAGACACGGAGAAAGCACGCCCAGCAAGGCTCGACCTTCCTCGACGAGCCAACGAGACCTCTCGGCGCTGTTCTCCGTGAGTGTCACCACGCCAAGAAAATATCGGAGGTTGCCGCATAGTTGGTCTCGCGGCGCTCGCCGGGCGGCAGCCTCGCCAATGTTGCCTAAGGCCACGTTAGCCTCTCTCCCCGAGCGCAAGGAGCATGGGGCGTTTCGGCTCCGTAATCCGCCGATGAATCTCGCCCTCATTCTGCCGCGGCGGTGGCCTCGGCGCCATCAACCCTCCGACGGAGAAGAAGCACCGGTGCGTAGGAGGTCAGCCTCGCCATGCGCCGCAAGAAGCGGGCGGGCCGGAGGAGTCGGCACCCTGGCCACTTGCCTAGCTTGGCCTTGAGGGCCGCGGTCCTGCCCTCAGCTTCAGCCCCGACCAACTCCAACCTCAACTCCCACCGCCGAGGCCTCGAACGAGCTGCCACGCCGGGCGGTCGACCTCTTCTTGGGCTCGAGCTCGCCATGGGCGACATCGCCCTCCGCCTCGAGCCACCAGCGCGCCTCGCTCCAATCGCCAAGGTCGAGGTTGCGCCGCAGCCTCCAACGCAGTGCTTCTCAGCTTCGAGCTCCGCCGTCGACGGAAGCTCCCTTCAGCGACGCAAGTGCAGCCTGGTGCAACTCCACCGCTGCTCCAGAGTTGCTCCGTGCTTGAGCTCCCAAGCACGCCTCCTCTGGCCCCTCGCGCCGACCGCTTCCATGGCCTCCTCGACGGCTCGAGAGCAAGCCTCTTGCGAGGTCGCCAGCAATGCCTCAGCCTTCGCATTGTCAAGGTCACGCTGGTGACGCGCGAGGGCAACGGCTATCTTCAGCTTGCGACTCTCCTCAGCAAGGCGCAAACCTTCGGCCTCAAGACGCGCATCTTCACCGGCGAGCTCCGCCCCGGGCCGGTTCACCGCGTCCGTCGCCCCATGGAGAAGTTCCTGACGAAGGGCGCGGCGTTCGCGAGCACACCTGAGCACGTCTTCCACGTCACCCTCTGCTGCGGGTGTATGCGGAGGGCCCAGAGGTGGCGCGCCTCCTCCCGCAGGGCAGGGGGCTGGCGCCCCAACAATTGCTGGACGGGCCTCGCCAGGAGCAGGGCCTGGTGCCGGGCCGTCCCCAGAAGAAGAGCTCAAGATTGACTTCAACCAATCACCGTCCACGATCAAGGAAGGAGCCCTGGGAAGCTGGCTGTGCCCCAGGAGAAATCGTGAAGGGAAGACAGCGGGTGCACAGGCTCGGGACGCTCAGCTCGACGAGCCACCTCCCCAGCCGGCTGAGTGATAAGGGCGTCGCTTGAACCAGACGCACCAAGGATCAGGGACGAGGACGGAGCTTGGAGAGATGGCTCCTTGGCCGTCTCCGCGACCGCAGAAGGGCCCCGAAGGCCACAGGCCACCGCAAGGGCCGGAAGCAAGAGGAGCAGAGAGAAGAGGACTTACTCGCTCGGGGGCGGCGCTCCTGCACTTCAGCAAGCGGCAAGGGCGATCGTCGCCACCCGAGGCCTCCTTCCTCTTGTGCAGGGGTCGGTTTGTGGCATGGAGGAGGCGGTAAGGTGATCAGCGCCAATGGGACCAGCCTGGGGGACGCCACCAGGCGCCGCCTCATGAGGGACGCATCGGGCCGGAGCCCCAACCTCGTGAGCCGGAGGCCGACTCTCACCTGTCACCATTCCGAATGAGCTCGGAGATGCTGCCGGCCTCCGCTCAAGGCGCCACCACCTCAACGCCGCCCCTTCAACTCCCCGACGGTTCTCGCCTCCTCGCACCATCACCGACACGGGGCCACTTTTGGGCATCAAATGGCGCACCACGATAATCGGGTTCTCACGAGGCCCCCGAGGCCAACCGGGCGATCCCCACTCACAAAGCTGGGCATCTGCTTCACGTAAATCGGCCCTACCCAACAATATACAAGAGGGCACCATCATGTCAAGGCTGCCCGGGAAGGATCGCCAACCAGACCCCGAGCACCGCCTCAAGACTTCAGCGCTTAGGTCCCTCCCAAGTCGCATGCGGTCTTGGCGCTCGAAAGTCCCACACCCGGCGAGAGTGGCGCCGAGAGGAGCAATGCGACATCGAGGAACTCTTCACCACCTTGGGCGCCGCCACGTTGAGCGCCTCAAGCTCTCGGCGGGCGCGCATTTAATGCAAGCCGGGGTCCGCGAAGGCCAGGACTCCCACTCGAAGTTGGGAACAACAGCAAGGTAGGATGCGAGAGCAGGGCCGGGCACCTGACGCCCACATACAACCACCGCCTCAACTTGGCCTCGTGGAGGAGGGAGTCCAAATCGATCCTCAAGCAGCCGCCTCTAGCACCGCAAGGAAGCTCACACACCCTTAGCATTGAGTAGGATCACTCAAAGAAGAGAAGAAGTGGCGAAGAAAGGCGGAAGGAGGGATGCCCACCATCGCCTCGCAGACAAAGGCGAAGACATCCAAGAGGGTAATGGACTCAGGCCCAAGATGCATCATGTGGATCTGATATTGGGAGAGCACCGCATTGAAGAAAGCGGAAAAGGGGGAACTGCATCACCATTGTGGCGCCAAAGAAAGAACCGGACCTCAGTGACAATCCTGTCGAAGGAGGCATGGGACGCAGGCCATGCCGTGATCCTGCCGCACTTGTCAAAGATGGTGTCAAGGGCAGAGCGGACCTTGCCCAAGGCCACGGGGTTGAGTATGATGGATCAATCGACGGCGGGGGCCATCGCCGGAGGCGAGCGGGTCGAAGGCGCGGGCTTCTTCACCTTTTCCTTCTTCATTGGTGCCATGGCGACAGGAAGGGTGAGAGTCTGAGTCGGATCAAGGGCGGAAGTTGGAGCCAGAGGAAGAAGGAAGGGCCTGGAGTGCGCGGGCGGCAAAGGGGGAATGGCTGTGTGCAACCCCGGGTCCGCTTAGCCGGGTGTGTAATGAGGCATCGTGGGGAAGCGGAGACGCCCATGACCAATCAATCGCCACGCGGCACCCAAGGCCGCACCTTGTTGGGGCTCCGGGCGCCAGACTTACTCCCTTCGCTTCGCTAAGCCAAGTCCGGGCGCGTTTTGGGCCCAGGGCTACTGCCGGTGTTCTCGGGAATGGGGTCCCTGCACTTTCCTGCCCGTGGCCTCGCGGGCGGTTTCAAGTGGGGCCCAGCAGGCCCAGCTTCATCACCAAGCTCAAGACCTCGCGAGGGGCTGGATTGCTGGGCGGACGATGTGAACCTTCCTATGAGCAGCCTCGCTGTGCAGTGCTCACGAGGAGGCGGAGAGATCAAGGCAGGGTACTCACGAGGGTGCCTCTGTGACGGAAGCCATGACGACCGAGACCGCGGGCGCCAGCGGGCGTCTGGCCGGCGCTTTTGGGAACGGGGTCCCTGCACTTGCTCGCCTGCTGCCCGCGGCGTGGCTCAAAGGGGGGCCCATCACGCCCCATCTTCATCAACACAAGCTCAAGACCTCGCTGGGGCCAGATTGCTGGGCGGACGACAGGAGCTTCTCGTGCACGGCCTCATCAGCTGGCTCACGAGGAGGCGGAGAGATCAAGGCGGGTACTCGCGAGGTGCCCATGACGCAAGCCATGACGACTAAGGGCGCCAAGGGCGCCAGTCACAAGAAGGTGCTCCTTTCCTCTTGGTGCAAAGGAGCAAGCGCAGCGAGAGCATCAAGCAAAGGGCCCATTTCGTGCAACAATACCAAGACCACCAAACGGCAGGAAGGAAGTCATTGTGGAGCCTAAGCCAAGGCTATCACCAGAGCCTTTGACAAAGCGAGGACCGACTTTTAGTCAGATAAGTGTACCAGATGTTCCCTTCAAATGGCCAATTGTTGGCGCCTTCCCGCCAATATTTGGGAAGAGGCCCATGGCCTCCGCCTATAAGTAGGGCTAGCCACCCACATGGGTACAGAGATGGAAAAAGGTAGCAAGAGAACAAACGAGAGATAGAGAGAAGCGATCAACTCCCCTAGCAGTTCATCAGACCAGCCAAGAATGCACTGCGAGGCTGTTCTTCCTTGTATTGTTCATCACCATCAGCCCAAGAGGCAATCCACCACGCCACAAACTAGAGTAGGGTATTACACCACAATGGTGGCCTGAACTAGTATAAACCCCTGTGTCTCTTGTGCTGTTCCTTTCAGAGTTTAGATCCTAGCGAGGCGGCGGGTGCAGGTAGGTAGAGGGCGAGATTCCGCGCCACCCCAAAGAGTTCGAACTCGAGGGTCTGCCGGAACCCGAACCGGCATTTGGCACGCCAGTAGGTGCGCCAGAATTCAGATTCCGCCGCTTTGTTCTCCGTCGACTTCGTGATCCATGTTCGACGCTGCCGGGCTGCTGAAGCGCCGAGCCGCTGCTTCGCTGCCGCCTATATGGCTCCTGCCGCGGGCGCTTCGCCGTTTCCTCCGCCGCCGCCAACGCCGCCACCAGCCCGGCGGGGAACGAGCAGCAAGCATCGCCCCAAAGATCCTCCGTGAGGCAAGACGGCCACACTGCTACCCTCGCCGCTTCTGCTGGTTTTCGCCACGCGCTGCTCAAGGCTTCATGGAGGCTCGAGCAGTGCTCATCGCGCAAACGAGCCTCGCGCTACCGCCCTGCCGACGACGCTTTACAAAGAGTGGCTCGACCGCTGCCGCCGAAGCTCGTTTCAAGGCCGCAGGGGGCTCTTCGCCTCGGGTCTCCGCTGCACCAACCCCGCCCCGCGCTGGCGACGAAGCCCGGGCGCTGCCGCTTACCTCAAGAAGCGCTGCCCCAAGGCGCGTGGTCTCGGGCGGAACTCCGCCTCCGTCTCGGGCGCCACGCTGCAAGAGCAGAGCTGTCGAGGTCCTCGCCCGCAAGAAGCTGCCCGAGTGCTCCTCGCCCAGCTCTGCCGCGACCACGCCCTGCCTTGGCATCGCCAAGACCCCGCTGCTCCTAGCTGCAGCGCATGGGGACCCGCAAGACCAAGCTTCGCTATCCAAGGCCTCCTGTGGTACACAGCTGGATGCCGCGGTTTTCACTTCGAAGGCGCAGCGTCACAGGGCTCCGACCAGTTCTTGCCGGACCTCTCCTCGCTACGACGGTACGATCGACCTCAAGAGTTCCTCCAACTCTACGAGCTGGGCATCAAGCCGCCAACGGAGACGCAGAAGGTCACGGCGAACTGGTTTCCCATGGCGCCAAAGACGGGCCCGCAGTGGCTCGGATTCTCGCCCCGCACGATCTCCTCTCGACGAGATGCGCACTCCGCTTCATCACCAACTTCCAAGGTACTCGTGACCGACCACCCGCCGTGGAGCGACATGCGCCCGATCAAGCAAAGAGCTGTGGAGACCCCGCAGAGGTACATCCATCGCTTCAACAACGCACGCCTCAAGATTCCTAAGGTGACCGAGGAGGCCATCATCTCCGCTTTCTCCGACGGTGTGCGCGACGCCAAGATGAAGGAGGAGCTGGCGATGCATGAAGACTTGTGCACTTCCTTGAGCTGTTCAATTTGGCGACTGCGCGCCAGGCCGAGGAAGGGCGCTCTCCTCCTCGAAGCTGCCCGCCGCACTCCGTAAGAGAAGAAATCCAAGGCCAAGGACGGAAGCGCAGGGGCTGCCGTGTCGCGGTAGAACCGACACCAAGCGGGCGTAGATCAGCCCGAGTCTTCCAAGGGCGGCCGGTATTATGCGGTACCACGACCTCCACACCCACAACACCAGCGTAATGTCAAGAACTCCGAGCCGTGGAGAAGGGAGGATCGCCGACGCCCCGACCGCAGTGACTGGGCTACGACCAAGGAGGAGGAAGGAACACCGGACGCTGGGAAGACCGCGGCCTCAACAAGGATGGCGCGACCAACTCGCGAGGATCGCTGGCAAGACCCGGCCATGAGGGAGGCTGAGGATCAGCCATGCGAGGATCGCCTGCAAGGAAACGCATGCTCCTCCTCTCGCCATCGCAGCCAAGGAGAAATGAAGACCATCATCGTGACGTAGGGGCTGGGGCTTCAGAGCGCCGCAAGAATCGCTCAGATCCCGGGCGGAGCTCAAGCCCCAACCTCTCAACGATCTTCAAGCAATTCGCCGTGAAGTGAATGCAGTCCTCCCTGCTCGGCCACACGCCTCGTGGTCGGGCGGCACCATCACGCTCACCAGCCGGATCAGCCAAGTGCGGCCACAGCCGAGTCCTCCCGATGCTCGCTCCCAATCATCGCCGACGTATAGTCACCAAGACCTCATCGATGGCGGGCAGGGCTCAACGCCCTGTCCGTGGAAATGTTCAACAATCTCCAAGTGCCTTACAATCAGCTCCACCAACCAAGCCTTTCTTCCGGGTCACCGACGGCTCCACGGTCCCGATCGCAGGTTCGCCTCGTCACCTTCGACACACGCGATAACTACCGCGACCGAAGCTCATCGACTTTGACGCCGCACACATTCGCCGCCATACAACGCCATCCTAGGGTACCCAGCGCTGGCAAGTTCATGGCCATAACCCATCACGGCCACAACGCCCTCAAGATGCCGTGAAGGGCGGGTCATCACAAAGGTTCTCGCAAAGAGAAAGACGCAGATGTTCCTCGGAGCGAGCCTTTCAGCCAGATCACCGAGGACCCGGATCGCGAAGCAGGAGACTTCCCGAGACCGCCCAAGAAGAAGAAGACGCCGTCTGCCCGCCCTCAGAGGCAGGCCCTCGTGGTCCGCTACTGCCTGGGGGAACCTCCTTCTATCGCAGATAGGAAAGGCCTCGGCGCCTCCTCAGTGGCTCGGGCCTCGAGGGCCACCGACCTTGCTAAGGTCACGAGGGAGGCGCTGGGGAACCACTTGGAGGCGTGAGCCAAGCACGCTTCTCAAGAAGGAGCAAGGCAAGGAGGGCCAAACCTCGTGAGTTCGCCGCCAGAAGATCGCTCAGAGCTGCAGGAGTCAAGAGTCATGAGTGGCAGCCGCCGCCTTTCCCGCCGGGCTCCCCATCCAGGCGAGGATGGTGGGCTGCGCCTCTCAGATCGACATACCAGGCTCAACCGAGCCGCCTCAGAGCGCCTCGCCCTCTCACGGGGCGCCAAGGTCCACACCACAGCTACGCTCAGATGCCTTACGGCTTGCCGAACGCGGCTGCCACGCACAGCGCCCATGAGGAGCATCCCGAAGCTCAAGAGGCCAGCGCCCGCAGCCTCGGGCGGAGATGGAGATGGTCCACGAGGAGTCACCAGCGCCCGAGCCTCCCGAGGCCCCCGGGCCCGGGGCTCGTGGAGGATCGGCCCCGCAGCCCACCGAAGTTCGCTGCACCAACACCTTTCGCCTTCAACGCTACCAGTGACATCTTTCAAGTTTCATTTCAGCCTGGGAGCACCCCTGTGGCTGCATTATTCCCTGTGCCAGGTCCGCCCTCGCGCGCGTGTGTCCTTTTACTTCCTGTTCCTAGCTTACCTTGTTGGGGCGCCGGGCTGCATCATCCCCAAGTCGCCGAGTCCGACCGAGCGATGTTCGCCTTCTTTGCGCTTATCTAAATGGACTTGCTCTTCGTGATTAACATGCTTGACCTAGTTGCCCACTCGACCGACACCAATCGATGGAGCTGCTCCCTAACGGCACGGCGCTATGCGCATGGGTCCGCCCCGCAATGCCGATAAACCTGAATGGCTGAGCTCGTCGCGCAGCCCCGCGATAGCGCCTACTCGCTGCTTCAAGGTTTCGTCATTCCGGGCAACCAAAGGCTGATCGACGGTCGTGGACGGTGGACTTTCGCTCTTTCCGTGATGAGCCGACAGATCTTCAAGGAGCAGCGCCGTGAGGCCCACACGATGTCTCCTTCACTCTCACCCGCCAACCGCTTGCACGTTAAAGGGGGGGTGCCCGAGCATCGCGACTGTGGTCTTTATCGTTTCTCCAGCCTCATCCTTCGCCTTGCCCACGGCATCGCGACCGGCATACCAACGACGGCCGAGACTCGCCGAGGGCCGGACCCGAGGATGTAGAGCAGAAGGGGAGCAAAGGCAAGAAGGAGGGACACGCGGAGGACCTCTCCAGCAAACCTCGCCGCCGATGCAAGGACCCGCAACGCACTGTGAAGCTTAACCGATTCTCGAGATAAGTCACCTCCGAAGCATTAACTAACACGCACCTTCCTCACCAAACGCAATCATGAGTTAGCAACGCCGCCTCCTTTCTCATCGAACGATGGCTGCTTGAGCGCTTAAGGGGACCTCCGAGCATCGCGACTCAGGGGCTCTTACCGGACCCTGGGCCGCTCACCTCTTGGCCTTGACCACGGCATCGCGACCTTGGACCCTGGGCTTGCCTTGGGACTGGGACCTGTCGGCGCAGAGCATCAAGCCCTCGCGAGGTTCGAAGGAGAACTGAGCTAGGCGGGATGAGCGACTCGCTAATTCACAACAAGGGTCATATTAACAAACAGGCCACAGTGCACCTTACAAGCCCCATGGGGCGCGCTTTTGATTCCTCGCAGGAGCAGATCCTAAAGAACGCTAACTACACGCTGGCCCCGCAAAAGACGCCATCACCAACAAGGCCGCGGGCACCGCGCCAACCCCATCCAGATCAGGCGGGCGACGGCCGCCGAGCCCGCCTCGCACCGAGAGTGGCGCAGGCTCGGGGCTCAGAGCTGCCGCCGCCGCCTCCGGAGTCGCCAAGAGCTCGGCAGAATTGCTGAATCTCCGACGCCCGCCGCTTGAGGAGCTGCCGAGGGGCGGCAGTGGCCTAGCCTCGCCACGGCAGGCCTCGATCACCTCTCCCGGGCAGCACTCCAGCCGGGCGCCTTCCGCATCGAAGACCTTGAAGAGCATGACCGAAGCGCCATACCTGTGGATCGCGAGACCGCCTTGTCCCGCAGACTGGCGATCTCGCCCCACTCGATTCATGAAGACTCGCCTGGGCAACGACTCAACCTCTACTGCTGTTGCGAGGGTGCCGAGCCGGGCGGCTGCAGCCGAGCTCCAGGGTCCTCCCCGCTGAATCACGGAGGCGAAGAAGGAGGAAGGCGAATCCAAGACCGAGGAGGCACGGCGACATGGAGTACGAACTCCTGTGAAGAACCCCTGCATGGACTCCAGTGAGGAACGACGCAAGACTTCGCGGATTCCGCCGCGCCGACGGGCAAGGCCGCCTGTGGCGCTCGACATCAACCCCTTCAGAGCCCTCGATCCGGGCGCATAAGGAAGCGGAACCCCGTGGTGGCTGCCGCACTGTGGCCTCGCACCACTGGTGGGCACCTCGCCCCGATGGCGAGGGTTCGCTGCTTTTCGGGCGGAGCGGGTCAGACCTCTCGGGAGCTCTTCCTTCTTCTCGCCATGGAGAACCGCGGATCGGAGCCATTGTAGCAAGACGGAGCAAGAACCGGGAAGAAGAAGCAAGCAGAAACGCATCGCAGGAGCGCCATCATTCCGCATTTTAAAGCCGAGGAGGCCAACCGCCACCTCCACGAT
The DNA here is from genome assembly GCA_021605205.1 of Aegilops longissima. Lineage (NCBI taxonomy): Eukaryota > Viridiplantae > Streptophyta > Magnoliopsida > Poales > Poaceae > Aegilops > Aegilops longissima. The sequence goes on from CM038680.1 coordinate 605,673,230, forward strand.
CGCAGTAATCATGACCCGCTTGCATGCGTGGACTTGTCAATTGCAGCTTGCCGAGGCGCCATGGGGAAGTGGAGACGCCCACGCCCAATCAACCGCCACGCTGGCGCCTAAGGTCGCAGGCTGTTAGGGGCCTCGCAGCGCTGCAGACTTGCCCCTTTGCCTCTCTCGCCGCCAAGTCCGGCGTGTTTTGGGCCGGGGCTACTATCGGCGTCTAGGAACGGGGTCCCTAGACTTGCTCGCCTCGCGCCCGCGGCGTGGTTTCAAAGGGGCCCATCACGCCCATCTTCATCAACACAAGCTCAAGACCTCGCGAGGGGCCAGATTGCTGGGCGGACGATGTGGAGCTTCTCGTGCATGGCCTCATCAGCTGGCTCGCGAGGAGGCGGAGAGATCAAGGCGTGGTACTCGCGAGGTGCCCATGATGCAAGCCATGACGACTAAGGGCGCCAAAGGGTGCCAGCTGCCACAGAAGGTCCTCCTTTCCTCTTTGGTGCAAAGGGAGCAAGCAAGCAGTAGAGCATCAAGCAAAGGCGCCCATTTCGTGCAACAAGACCAAGACCAGTCCAACGGCAGGAAGGAAGTCATTGTGGAGCCCAAGCCGGGCCATCACCAGAGCCTTTGACAAAGCGAGGACCGACTTTTAGTCGATAAGTGTACCAGATGTTCCCTTCAAATGGCCAATTGTTGGCGCCTGCTCTCCGCCAATATTTGGGAAGAGGCCCAGGCCCCGCCATAAGTAGGGCTAGCCACCCACAGTGGCATGAGATGGAAAAAGGTAGCAAGAGAACAAACGAGAGATAGAGAGAAGCGACTCGAACTCCCCCTAGCAGCTTCATCGCACCAGCCAAGAATAGACCTCGCGAGGCTGTTCTTCCTTGTATTGTTCATCACCATCAGCCCAAGAGGCAATCCACCACGCCACAAACTAGAGTAGGGTATTACACCACAATGGTGGCCCAACTAGTATAAACCCCTGTGTTTTTGTGTTGTTCCTTTCAGAGTTTAGATCCTAGTGAGGCGCGGGTGCAGGTAGGTAGGGCGAGATTCCGCCAAGCACCCCAAAGTTCGAACCTCAAGGGTCTGCTGAACCCGAACCGACACGCCAACCCGCAAGAAGTGTCCCTCATTTCCCTTTGATGCAAAGGAGGCAAGCATGTGCCAAGGCATCAGCAAAGGTTACCGCCTGGGTGCAACAAGACCAAGACCTGCAGAGCGGCAGGAAGGAGGTCATCGTGGAGCCCAGGACGGCATCACCGCTGAGCCTTTGGCAGCCAAGACCAACTTTAGTCAGATAAGTGTACTAGATGTTCCCTTCAAATGGCTAATTGTTGGCGCCTTCCCGCCATTATTTGGGAAGAGGCCTGTGGCCTCTCTATAAATAGGACTAGCCACCACAGGAGAGGGGAGACCCACAGAGGTCGAATCCCATCGAGAGACAGAGAGAAGCTTAACTAGACTCACCCAAGCAGTCCTTCAAGACGAGCTCAAGAACAGCCTCGCGAGGTGTTCCTCCTTTGTACTGTTTCTTCATCAGCCCTGAGGCAATCCACCACACCACACACTGGAGTAGGGTATTACACCTCAACGGTGGCCCGAACCAGTATAAACACTATGTCTCTTGTGCTGTTCATGGTTCCTAGTTTAGATTCCTTGCAAACCATTCACGCGTGAGCTGGTAGGGGAAAGATCTTCACAGCACCCCAAAGGTTCAATCCTCGAGGGTCTCGCTGAACCCAATCCGACATAAGCCTTGCAAGCAATGTGACTAATCATTTAGTTACGGGATGATGCATTACATAACGAGTAAAGAGATTTGCCAAGAATTTAGATTGAGCTAGGTATTGAGATACCGACGATCGAATCTCGGCAAGTAACATACCGATGACAAAGGAACAACATATGTTGTTATGCGGTTTGACCGATAAAGATCTTCAGAGAATATGTAGGAGCCAATATGAGAATCCAGGTTCCGCTATCGTTATTGACCGGAGATGTGTCTCGGTCATGTCTACATAGTTCTTTAACCTGTAGGGTCCGCGACGCTAAAGTTCGTGACAATCGGTATTATGAGTTTTTGTGTTTTGATGTACCAAGGTAGTTCGTAGTCCCGATATGATCACTTAACATGACGAGGAGTCTCGAAATGGTCGATATATAAAGATCGATATATCGGACGACTATATTCGGACACCGGAAGTGTTTCGGGTGGTTTCGAAGAAAACCGGAGTGCCGGAGTGTTACCGGACCCCCGGGAGAAATAGTGGGCCACGTGCCCTCCCCTCTTGTCCGGAATTGACTAGGAGAGGGGGCGCCTCTTCCTTCTCCCTCTCCCCCTTCCTTTCCCTCCTAGTAGGAGTAGGAAAGAGGGGAGTCCCATCTACCAGGAGGAGGACTCTCCTCCCGGCGTGCTCCACAAGGGGCTGGCCGCCTCCCCTTGCTCCTTTATATACGGGGCAGGGGCACCCCTAGACACACAAGTTGATCTGCTGATCTCCCAGCCGCAGCGGTGCCCCTCCACCATAATCCACCTCGATCATATCGTAGCGGTGCTTAGGCTAAGCTTCCCAAGGCCGGTAGCATCATCATCACCATCATCACGCCTTCGTGCTGACAAAACTCTCCGGCGAAGCTTTGCTGGATCGAAGCTCGCGGGACGTCATCGAGCTGAACGTGTGCTGAACTCGGAGGTGCCGTGAGTTCGTCGAGTTCATCCGCGAGATCTTAGCGAGCTAGGGCGTGGATCGGTAGGAGGGAAAGAACTTCGCGCGCACCCCAGAGTTCGAACCTTAAGGGTTTTGCCGGAACCCGAGATCCAACATTTTGCACGGCAGGTAGGGGTACGCCAGAGCCTCTTCCCCGCCGATCGATCCACCGACGCTCCACGCGCCGATGTCCGGCAATCCAAGGCCAGACTCCGACCGCTGGGCAGCTTGGCCAGCCCGAGCGGTGTCACCTGCCCATGAAGACCTTGACCTCAAGGCCCAGCGACGCGGCGCCGGCCCAACACCACGGGCGCTGGCGCGCGCCAAAGGCCATCCACCTCACCCACGGCAGGGCGCAGCCGCCGTAAGGGCAGCAAGCCACGCCGCAGAACGGTGCCATACACACGGGCGGAGCAAAGCGAATACGCGGGCAGCACTCACGGTGGCACGAGAGCTGCGGCGTGCCGGGCTGATGGAGAGCGGCCGATGCACCGCCGAGCGCTGCCGCCGAAGCTCGGATGCAGCCGCATCGAGCGCCGCCTTCTACTATCGCTTCCTCTCAGGCTACCACGGGCCTCACGGCGGCTCGCCAAGAACCACGCCGCTTCATCGCAGCTCGGGGCTTGCCAACACCAAAGACGGCCGGGCGCGCCGGGCGCTCCACCGCCCCCATGCCGCCCACGACAAGTATGGGAACAAGCATCGCCTCCCATGGTCCCAGTGAGATGCCGCGCTACCATCCTCAGGATGCCACGCTGGGCCGGGCAACATGGAGTGTGGGGCACCACGGCGAGGTGTTCGGGGTAACGGCCCAGGAAGCCTACGTGCCCCGCATGATGGACCAGGATTACGCGCCGGAGGACAACTCTGGCTCGTTCCTCGGAGAAGATTGGGAAGAAGGAGCGCTAGAAGTCGAAGCCTTCCAGGAACCGACAGAGAACCGCAACGATCGCTACCAAAGAACAACAAATTCATGTGGTACCACTAATCTCTCGTGATCAGGCTTACGCTAACCGTGGGCTGCAAGTGAATCAGGTCACAGTTGCCGGGTCGACGACCCGCAAGAAAAGAAAGCATCCTTCCGCCTGGGAAGCACACTGGGGCCACGCTGAGGAGCCAAGAGCGAGGCTGTAACGCCTCGACGCGGCTATATCTCCCACGGTCGAGGCACGACTTAGAGGCATAACCGCATTGAAAGCAATGACGCAAGTGAGGTAATCTTCACACAACCCATGTAATACATAAGGAAAGAGATACATAGTTGGCTTACAATGCCACTTCACACAATACATAAATAAACATCCATCATTCGTAGTACACTCAAGGTCCGACTACGGAACCAAAATAAAAGAAGATACCCCAAATGCTACACAGATCCCCGATCGTCCCAACCGGGCTCCACTATCGATCATCATGAAAGACACATCGTAATTCACCACGCCTCGCCGAACTCCCACTTGAGCTCGGCTGCGCCACCTGACCGCATCGCCGGCACCTGCAACTGTTTTGGTAGAATCTGTGAGTCACGGGTCTCAGAATCTCACACCGCGAGATCAAGACTATTTAAGCTTATAGGAAGGACATAGTTGTAAGGTGGAGCTGCGCAGTTTACTAGCATATATGGTGGCTACATTCGCAAAAGAGAGCGAGAAGAGAAGCAAGGCACGGTCGGAAACTAGTAGCGATCAAGAAGTGATCCTGAACTACTTACGCCAAACATAACTCCAACACCGTGTTCGGGCTTCCTCGACTTCGCCGAGAAGAGACCATCACGCCACACACCGTTGAGGTGTATTTTAATTGAGGTCAACTTCGGTTTTCTACAACCGACATTAACAAATTCCCATCTCGCCTCATAACCGCGGGCACGGCTTTCGAAAGATATTACCCTGCAGGTGTCCCAACTTAGCCCATTATAAGCTCTCACGGTCAACTAAGGATATTCCTTCTACCGGAAGGCCCGATCAATCTCGAATCCCGGACTACAAGACATTTCGACAGCAATAAAACAAGACCAACAAAGCCGCCTGAATGTGCCGACAAATCCCGATAGGAGTTGCACATATCTCGCTCTCGTGGCACACCGGATGAGCAGTCCGCATAACTAAAACCAGACCTCAAGTTTTTGAGGGGGCGCTGCAAAGCACTTTAGTTTGGGCCAGCACTCAAGGAGCACTGGTCCGGGGTTAAATAAGATGACCCGGCTCGCGAAACCCGGGGAAAAAGGCTTAGGTGGCATATGGTAAAACCAAAGTTGGGCCTTGGCTGACGGAGTCTTATTCAAAGCGAACCGTCAAGGGGTCCCATAAATCACCCAACCGTAAGGAACGCTAAATCAAGGAACATAACACCGGTATGACGGAAACTAGGTGGCAAGAGGAACAAAACACTGCATAAGGCCGAGCCTTCCACCCTTTACCGTGTATATAGATGCATTAATTATAGCAGATATATATATATTGTGATATCCCCAACAAGTAAACATGTTCCAAAAGGAACAACATCTCCATGTTCCAACAAGGAACAAACTTCATCTTCACCGCAACTAGCAACGCTATAAGAGGGCTGAGTAAAGCGGTAACATAGCCAACAACGGTTTGCTAGGAAAGGATGGTTAGGGCTGACATGGCAATATGGGTGGCATGATAAGCAAGAGATAGGCATCGCAGCATAGGCATAGCAAAAGAGCGAGCATCTAGCATAGCAAAGATAGAAGTGATTTCGAGGGTATGGTCATCTTGCCGCAATGTTCTCAGAGTTGTCGTAAAGCTTGATCCTCGAAGCGTTTCTCAACAGGTTCCTCGCTCACGCACTCGCCTCCTGGCTCTACCCAAAGCAAGAACACAAACAAAGGAACCATAATAAATCACGGTGCAATGCACAAGCAACATGATGCAAAACATGACATGATATGCTAGATGTGATATGCAATGCGACAAAGGCCCGAAGGAAAATGATGAACTATGCATCAACTTGGCAAACCAAGTATGCCGCTGAAAGATGAGATGATTTCGTTGAAATCGATATAAAGATCACCGAATCGGATGCACGGTTTGGAAATGACAAGCAAAACAAGAATGGCACAAATCTGTCATTAACAGATGATGCCACTTAGCAAGCAACAAGAAATTAAGCTACTGCACCCAAACGTATCAACAAAGCATATGGCAGTGATCTACTCAAGATTCTTGACAAAAGATGAACACTGAGCTACAGCTAAAACACATCACAACAGGTTCAAACAAGCATGGCAAAAATGCACAAAATATCAGGCTGGACATGACAAAAACAGCATCAGGTAGCAATGTTCAGAGCAAGAAAACTACATGCTACAGGAACTTATAATAGCAAAACATGGCATGGCATGAATCTACTCAAAGCATAGAACAAAAGTCCCTTACTGACCATAAGCCAAAAAGGATCACAAAATATAGAAACACCCATGTCAAAATGGCAAGTTTCATAATAAATTCAGCAACATGGCGTGTCAAAACTGATAACAAGTAGGCATGTTTAAGAGCTCGATGCACTCACTACAGAGCCTTTCGTGATAAACTAAGCATACATACATCAAGAAGACATGGCATAGAAGATATACATGGCAAGAACAACATCATAGCATATACGGATCAACCACAACAACCTTGGCAAAATTGAATAACATGTAAACAATCTGCCAGAAACATTTGATAGCAAAAGTAGAGCTCGATTGACTCAAGCTATGGTACTCCAAAATTGCAAACAAAGGCATGGATGGATAGAGCAAGACCATATGTCTAAAACATCCTTACTGAAGTATCTCAAAATATGCATAGATCTCTCGGTAGCATCAAGTTAACATGGCATCAAAATATCGCCTAAACAGGCTGAAACCAAAGAACATCGACACCTACTTTGCATGCTTGTGCTAGTCACCACATAGATCACAAAAATACATGGCATAGACCCCTGAAAGATGGCATGGCATATTACAAAACACATGTAGGACTCAAATTCATAGGGTGCACACATCAATCATAGCAAAATAACAAAAGTGCAAGTTCTGTTAAGAAAATGTAAACTAACATCACATAGCCTTCTTCCAACAGCATTTCGGGCATCAAGATGAGCTCAAATGAAAATGATGCAATGAGATGAAATGATCTACTCTTCGAGACGAACATTTTGACATATTACACGCGCAAAATAGAGCTACAGATGCAAAGCTATGCCGCGAGAAAATGCCATAAATAATCGCCAAACAAAATACTTAGGAAATTTCGGGGAACCGAGAAAGTCAACCTCGGTCGAGACCGGATCCGATCGATCGGGAGGCGGCGGGCGCTGCCCGCTTGCCGAGCGCCGAGGAGGAGTTGCCGGGCGGGGCCGCCGGAGGAGGGAGAGGCGGCGACGGACCGGGGCCGGCCGAGAGGCGGCGGGCGGGGAGGCCCGGTACGGAGCAGGCCGTGAGGAGATCCAGCGGTCGGGCGATCGGCGCGTCTGCCGGGCGGCGGGCGGAGGGATATCATGGGCGGCGGAGGGGCGCGGAGAAGTGAGGGCGCGGAGGCGGACGCTGGCTGGTCGGGCGGGCCTCGCCGCCCGGGCGGCCGGGCGGCGCTGGGCGGCGGGCGTTTCACGCGGGCGCTGCTGGCTGATTCGCCGGGCGGCGGCGCGCTGGTGGGGCGGACGGTCCGGACGGCGCGGGGTTTTGTCCGGCGCGAGGTGGGAAGGCTAGGGTTAGACCCGGATGGAATGGGAGTTGCTTAAATAGGCATAGAGGGAGCTAGGAGAGTCCAAATGAGGTGAAGTTTTCGCCACACGATCGTGATCGAACGACGGAGAGCATGGAAGTGACTTAGGTGGGTTATTGACTATTTTGAAGGTGTTGGGCTGCAACTTAAAAGAGGCCTTTGCGAGAGTGTTAACTGCTGAGTACCAAACGAGCTCCAAATGACCAAACTTGACCGTGGTCTACGGTGGTATACCAAGGCCAGTTGAAAAACCTCGTCCATTCCGAGAAAGTTTAGTACCCGCCACGGAAAAACGTAAAAGGGGCCGCCGGGGGAGATAGGAGTGCCAGATTGCAAAACGGACAATGGGAAAAATGCTCGGAATCATGAGACGAACACGTATGCAAATGCGATGCACATGATGACATGATATAAAATGCATGACTGTAACATCCCAAATTTCCTATTTGGAATGTTTTACAATTATAGCTAAGCATCCTATGCATCCTGTTTGAATTTGAATGCCATTTGGAGTTTCAGAGGGATTTGAGTTTTGAATTTGAATTCAAACTTTGGCAAGTGGGAAACATTTCAAAAACTATGCCTGATAAATACTTGATCAAAAGTATGAGAGGAGTAAACATGACACTCCAAAAATATCAGAGGAAAACATTGCCAAAAGTTTTGGATTCAAATCTGAATTTTATTTGAATTTGAAAAAATGGATTTTATAAAGTTTGGATTTTGCCTTGAAAATGTTCAAATGATAGGAATATTCCCCGATCATTTTGGTATATATATACCCTATATAAAATATTTATAGATTTTGTTTTATTTCTGTTTTTGTTTTATTAAAAAAAGAGAAAACCCCCAGCGCCAGCCTAGGCCCCCCGCCCAGCCAGCGCCTGGCTCCCCACCACTGCCCACCAGTGCCCAGAGGCAGCCCAATGAGCCGACCGAGCCGGCCTCACCTCCCTCGCTCAAAACGGTTCAGCTGGTCGCCCGCCGCCTCAAGACCCTCTCTCTCTCTCTCCGCAAGCAGGCCCCACCCCTTCTTCAACCTCCCTCGCCTCGCTCAAGGCACACGATCGCGGATCTCATGAGATCCGGATCCCGATCCTCCCGATCGCCTCGGCAAGGCCGAGGCCCCGCTTATTTAAGCCTCGCCCGCACCCCATTCCCGCCTAGCCTCGCCGACCCTCTCTCTCTCTCCCGAGCTCACCGAGCCTCGAACCTCCCCGCCGCCATTGTCGCCGCTGCCGCCGCCTAGCCACCCCGACCCCACCGACTCCACCAGACGCCTGACCTCCGTCTGACCAGACCGGCCGCCACTCCGCTCACCTCCCGACGACCGGCTATCAACGCACTTCGCTGCCGCTGGCCGCCGAGCGCCTGTAAGTCACGGAGACCCTCCCCGTCTCGATGCGGAACCCACGGCGAGATTAGACCTCAAGGGGTACGCTTTTATAAAAAACCGCCTGTTCGGCCGGTTCATTCGGTTTAGTTTTTAGGTTAGGTTTATTTTATTAGCCCGTCCCAATAGTTTAACCCTAGGGCTCGCTTTAGGTTATTTTACGCCAGCATGTAGATTAGCCCATTAGGCCCTTTTTTCATTTATTTTTGTTTTCTGCTTTTACAAAATAGTTCCTGTTTTGAAAAATTCATATCTTTTATTCTGTTTAATATTTTAGTTGATTCTTTTTTGTTGGTTTGCAAATTTTCTATAGTTTCTGTAGAAAATATAATTTGCTATGTTAAAATTAATTAAAATTGCTTTAATTTAGTTTTAGTCAGAATAGTAAATCTGTTATAACTTGAGTTAAAAATTTATTTTATATGATTCTTTTTGTCCCAACTTTATTTTGACATTGCCAAACCATAGAAATTAAATTGGGTATTTTAGGATTAATAAATAAATAGTTTTAAGCAGAATCTTGTTAATCCTAATTAATTAACTAGCTACTGTTTTCCTATTAATTTAATTAGTAAATAAATTTATTTTTAACATGTGATTGATTATTCTAGGATAGTTTCTGTCACTTTATAGGATGAACTTTTATTTTAATAAATAAAAGTTTTATTTTATTTTTCTTAATAGAAATTGGATTAGCCTAATAGGAGTTTCATAATAGATTTTTAATTAATTCTTTTTGATCCTAGTTGCTTAGTGAATTATTTTCGTTAAGTTAACCTAAAACCATGATTAGGTTATGTTGAAAAAATTTATTATATAAAACTACTTTTAGTTGTTGTTTAAAGTAGGAAAACTTTGAGTTGGTTTTCTTTGAGTTTTTTTCCTTGGGTTTTGCTTTGTTGGTTTTGTGTGTTACTTTGTTATGCTATTGTGTTATGTGATCCTATTGTTATATGCTTATTGTGATTTGTTTGTCTCGTAGAGTTTCCGAGTGCTAAGCTTGCTACTACTTAATCTTTAGCTTACGAGGATCATCAGAAGGCAAGTTTTGATCATGTTATTTTCTATACCTATATTTTTGTGCATTAGATTGTCACCACCCCACCATGCATGCAGAGTTGAAATTTTGAAGTTATTAATCTTGAGTAGTATCATGTGGTAGGATGAACCAATCCCTTGTTACCATGACCCCGGATTTAAGTAGTTTACTTTGCTATGCTCAGAGACGGTTTTGGTTGAGTGAAATTCATAAGCAAGATGTGAGAGTCAATGATGATGACAACCCCATGAACTACAATGATCAAGATGGACTATGAAATTCACTACGGGTGGAGGACGGTTGACGGGCACCCCGAGAACCCAAGTGGTTGGCCGGGATGCATGGAGAAGTGCCATGACATCTTATGGAAAGCTTCACCCAGCCACTAAGAGAAGGATGGATGCCCCATGACCGAAGCTTACTCGCAGCCGCAAGCCATTATGGGCTCGCTGGGTTAACCTTAGTAGTGACGCTGGCTGGACGGTACTACGAGATGTAGAAGAACGGTAGGATTGATGGGTACCGCAGAGCTGTAAGAACTCTTGGAAGACCTTGTTTATCTGGCCCCGCCTTCAAACACCATGAAGTGCTAAGACTTTAAAGGAGGGAATGATTTTATGGAAAAGTGCGCAAACCTCTCAGCAGAGTTAAAGATCTAATCGATTAGCCGTGTCCCTGCATACGGACAAATTGAGCCTCGAACTTGGAAGTATTCGAAATCTCAACACTAAAACTAATGAATTAATTTGAGGGTTTTATGACTTAATAATTTGGGAATGAGATATTGGTTACGGAACCATCTCAATAACTACCAACAATTTGTAGTAATTTGCAAGCAAGTCCACTATAGTAGGAGAAAATTGGCTTTTCGCAAAATGATGAAACTTAGAGCTCCACAACCAAAATGCATATAGTGTTAGTAACTTTATTATTGTTATTCTTCATGACTTGCCATTTATTCAAAAGCTGACTTACATGGCTGCAACGCCTTATGTTGCGTAGGTATATTCCGATCAGAGGAGGCTACGCCCGCGCTGGCATTGCCCTTGGAGTCGGATGGACTCGCTTACTTCTACGCTCAAAGATTAGTAGTTTATTTCTCATGAGTTGGCCTTGAGCCAATTTATTCCCTTGTAATAAAGACTCTATATGAGAAACGTAATAATATTCAGGTGTGATTGAACTTTGATTACTTTATCGATGTATCGTGAGTACCAAAGATGATCTTGGGATGGTACAGCACAAAGATTTGACCGATTTTGGGTCGTCGCACAGAGATGGTATCAGAGCACACGCTGACCGTAGGATCATAACCCCTAGGATCGGAAAGCCATAGGAAGAGACCATTTACTTTTTATCCTTATCATTCCGTAATTCTCCCCTGTTCATTTCTAACTCCTCTCCGATTTTCAACATTCTAGATGGCCACGAAGTTCACCCCGCTTTGCTATCGGAGTTTTGCCAGCCCGATGAGACGATGCCCTTCGGCAGGAAGCTGGTCCAGATGGTGAAGAAGCTGAAGATTGCTCTACCCTCGATCACCGGGAAGCCAACCAATGCACTTCCGACGGACACCCGCTACAGGATTGAAGTGCATATCCTGTGGAGAACCTTCGAGGACACACGGAGCCTATTGACTTTGAGTTCACCGAGTTCAACTGGATCATCGGAAGGGACGGGCGATCTATCGAGCACTTGGACATCTCCGAGAGGAGTACAGGCCGAGCTCGATCCTCGACTCGCCATGGTTTCTCGCAGGCAAGGAATGGAGATATCATCCGCACTGTGGAGGACGATTCCACTCTCTTACATCCAGACTTGGAGTGTCTTCTCGTGAAACGGGAGATTCGCATCGCCGAACTCAAGACACACTGAAGCTTTTGTTCCGTGAATCGAACTGGAGGAGAAGGCACGCGCAGACTTCCTTAACCATGAGGAAGAAGTCGCGACTTCATGGAGACAATGACGACCAAGATGAAGCTTGCCGCGATAGAGGAAAAGATGGACTTGGGAGAGGACCTTTTCCGAGTGGAGATGAAGGACCCTCGTGAGTAATGATCAGGATTTTGAAGGAGCTCCACCAAGGAAGTCACAAGAGGAGGCGCCACAAAGAGGACATCACACCGAGGACGCAAGGATTATTGATGAAGACTTTTAGTCGACCACCATGTTATTTTTTCCTTTCGTCGATCGCTTAGGCCGATATTTCGATTAGTCGTGAGCTTTTGTAATCGAGTTTGAACCATGTTTGAGTGGAATGAATAAATGATTGGTGTGTTATGATTGTGCATTCATATGGGTAGTGTTATTTCATAGACCATTGTTCTATTCTAATTGTCTCATCCACTCCAAAACACCAGATGCCTCCGAGACGTGACACCGGTTTTCCGCCGGAGCTCACCCACCGCTCCAAAGCAGCAGAATGCACTCATGCAGCTACTCATCCGAATCGTAACAACAACGCCAACAATCCACCGCCACCACCCCTCGTGGACAACTTGACTCGATTCTCGAGACTGAATCCGCCAAAGTGTTCTCTAGCAGCACCGAGCCGATTGTGGTTGATGATTGGCTCCGCAAAGTCGGAAGAGAGCTAATCACCGTTGGATGCACCGATGCAGAGAAGGTGCGCTTGTCACAAGATCAACTTGATGGACCTGCAGCTTCTGGTGGGAGAACTACACCGCCACTTATCCCATTGGTGCCATCACATGGGATCAATTCCAGCAGGTTTTCCAGACCGCCATGTCTCACCTGGAGCCATGAGTCTCAAGAAGCGTGAGTTCCGCAACTTACGCCAGGGGAACCGTGATCGGGCACAAGACGTGGATGAATTCAGCAAGCTCGCCGCTATGCCCCGATGATGTGGCCACAGATGCCGCAGCAGTGAGAAGTTCCTTGAGGGACTCAATGACGAGCTGAGTATGCAGCTTATTGTGGCTACCTTCAACAACTACCAGGAGCTGGTAGACAAGGCCACCATACTTGAAGGCAAGCAGCAGCAGATTAAAAGCTGCAAGCGGAAGTACAGCCATGGGAAGCACAACTCGAGCTCAGCAGAAGCCCCGTTATGCACCATACTGTGGAGGGCACACCCATCATAACCATGGAGGTCATAACCATGGAGGAAATGGGAACAACCGCAACCAGGACAACAAGTCGGCCATGGCAATGGCAATGGAAACGGTAATGGCAATCAGCATCGCTCGCCCCGGCTCAAGGATCTCGAGCCACATCACCGCCTAAGTGCCGTAAGACAGGCACTATGCCACCGACGCCCGTGAGGCCAAGCAGAGGAATGGAAATGGCAATGGAGGCTCAGCCAAGAAGCCTAACTGCTCCTCGTGCTCAGTGGAACCACATCGACGTGGAGGACGCCTATGATCAGCCGTATAATCGTGGTTGGTAAGTTTTATTGAATTCACGCTCAGTTTTGGTACTCTTTGATTCTCGTGCAACGATTCATTCATATCAAGGGTAGTTGTGGAAAAGTACGGTTGCCCACTAAAACCCTTAGAAGCCCCTTCGCCGGGCCCGCAGGAGGAGAAATGATGGCAGGTTTAGGCTGTCATGCAACCTCAACATCGGAACCATAAATTTCCGCAGACTCATAGTGTTGGAAACCTGCACTTGGATGTAATCCTAGGCATGGATTGTTGACGGTTGAAGGAAACATAGATCGTGTTCAAGAAGTCTATTCTCGCCACCACCCCGAGCGTAAGAGGATCAAGTATGTAGCCAGCATGCATGATGAAGAATCAGTATTCTCACGGAGTTGTTCAGAGGAAGTGCCAGAGTGCAAGATTTTCCGATGTGTTTCCTGAGGAATTACCAGAATGCCACCGGACAGGACATTGAATTTTGATCGAGTTATTGCCCGCACAGCCCCAATATCCAAGAGACCCTATCGGATGCCACCGAATGAGTTGAAAGAGATCAAGGATCAAATTAATGAGTTATTGGAGAAAGGATATATTCGCCAAGCTCATCACCTTGGGGAGCCCCGCTCTTTTGGTAGAGAAGAAGGATGGAAGCTTGAGGATGGTTGTGGATTATCGGCGCTGAACGAAGTAACCATCAAGAACAAGTACCTCCGCCGATGATTAATGACCTGTTTGATCAGCTAGTTGGAGCCAAGGTATTTCTAAGATCGATCTTCGATCGTGGTATCATCGCTGAAGATCCGTGAAAAGGATATACCCAAAACAGCATTCACTACTGTGTATGGTTTATATGAGTATACCGTCATGTCATTTGATTGACTAATGCCCTGCTGATACTTTATGAATTTGATGAACAAGGTGTTCATGGAATATCCGGACAAGTTTGTCGTGGTGTTCATCGATGATATATTGATTTTCCAAGAGCGAGGAAGAGCATAAGGAACATTTATGCCTAGTTCGAGAAACTTCGAGAACATCGCTAGTATGCCAAGTTCAGCAAATGTGAATTTTGGCTGAAGGAAGTTGGATTCCTGACATGTTATTTCAGGAGAAGGAATAGCGTTGACCCCGCCAAGGTTGAATCACCACCGATTGGCAGCCACCACCCTACCAAGGAGATCCGCAGTTTTCTGACTCGCAGGATATTATCGAGGTTCATTGAGAACTTCTCGAAGATTGCCAAGCCCATGACTGAGCTATTGAAGAAGGAAGCCAAGTATGTTTGGACCGAGGAATGTGAAGCAGTTTTCAGGAATTGAAGAAACGGTTGGTCACAGCCCCAAGATTGATTTTGCGGACATACACAAGGAATACCAGGTTTATTAGACGCTTCTCGCCAAGGACTCTGAGGAGTACTAATGCAGGAAGGAAAGTTGTAGCTTATGCCTGCATAGCCACGACCTCACGAGATGAATTATGCCACACATGATTTGGAGTTAGCAGTCGTGTGCATGCACTCAAGACTGGAGACATTTCCTCATCGAAACCGCTGTGATGTTTACACAGATCACAAGAGCTTGAAGTATATTTTCACGCAAGGAATTGAACCTCAGTGCAGGAGATGGCTAGAGTTGATAAAGGACTATGACATGAGATTGCATTACCACCCGTAAGGCTAATGTTGTAGCAGATGCTTTGAGCCGTAAGAGTTATGTGAATACTCTTACAGCAGGAGGATTACCCTGTGAGTTAGTCGATGACCTTAGAGATCTCCGATCGAGATAGTTCCAGAGGATTTGTTGCAACTCGAAGTTCAGTCCACTTTGACCGAAGGATTCGTGAAGCCCGTAAGTCGGACAAGGAAATTGATGAGATAAAGCAAAAGATGGATGAAGGAAAAGCTAAAGGATTTCGTAAGGATGAACACGGAACTATATGGTTCGAGGATCGATCTATGTGCCCAATGATCCCGAACTCAGAAGCTAATTCTTCAGAGGCTCATGATTCACCAGATTGATTCACCCCGCAACACCAAGATGTACCGGATTTGAAGGAAAGTTTCGTGGATGGTATGAAGAAGGATATTGCCGAGTACGAGTCAGATGCGGCGTTTGTCAACGTAAAGGCGTAACATCGTAAGCCAGCAGGTTACTTCAACCTTGCCGATTCCCGATTGGAAATGGGAGAAACTTGGAATGGATTTCATCACAGATTACCCAGACCTGCTCAGGTTATGATTCTATCCGGTAGTGGTTGATCGCTTCACCAAGGTAGCTTTGAAGAAATTCAAACGGCCAAGTTGGGAAACTTTCCCAAACCAGGGCCCAAAATCCCGACCAAAGGATGAGAGGGTAAACCTCCCCCCAAAATTCAGGGGCCCTTGGCCGTTTGGATTCTCTTTTTTTTGAAGAAAAGGATTTTTTAAATTTGAGCCTTGAAAAGGCCGATAGGAATTTCTGAATTTGGATTAATTCCCATATTAAAATATTTAAGTTTGTTTATTTCCCTGGGGTTTTTTTAAAAAGGAGGTTCCCTCCCGCCAACCGCCCTGCCCACCCCGAACCCCCCAAATCCCACCAGCGCCTCGACCCGTCCAAGAATCCCGGCCCCTCACCTCCCCGCCTAAAACGGTTCCCGGTGCCTGGCCGCCGCCACCCTTTCCCCGAGGCCCCCCCTTCTTCAACCTCAAGGAAGCCCTCAAGGGGACGGATAAAATTCCTTCAAGATCCGGTTTAGTTTTAAGGGAGGGTTTATTTTTAAGCCCCCCCACCCATTTCCCTTAGGCCCTCGGTTTAGGATTTCCCGCCCCCGAGTTACCCAATTCCCCCATTTATTTGTTTCGCCTTTCCCGGTTAGCCCTTTTAAAAACCAACCCTTTACCTTTTAAATTTTAGTTGACGGTTTGAAATTTTCATGGGTTTCGAGAAATTAATTTCAGAAAATTTTAAAATTCCTTTAAAGTTTTAGTCAAGGGTATAAAAACTTTATCTTGGCCTAAAATTTTTATTTTATTAGGGATTTTTTTGCCCCCAACTTTATTTTAACCCTTGGGCCAAACCCAAGGAAATTAAATTGGGTTTTTAATTTAATTTTGTTTTTTTAACAGAATTTTGTTTTAAAAATTAATATCTTTTATTTTTTAATTTTAAATTTATTTTTTGTTGGTTTGAAATTTTCTAATAGTTTCTGTAAAATAATAATTTTATTTTTAAAATTAAATTAAAATTTTTAATTTTATTTTTCAAATAGAAATTGGTTATAATTGGAGTTTAAAAATTTAATTTTTAATTAATTCTTTTTGTCCCCTTTATTTCTTAAATGAAATTTTTTTTTAAGGTTAATAAAAAATTAGGTTTTTGAAAAATTTTTAATAATTAAAACTACTTTTTTTTTTTAAAGTAAAAAATTTATTTTTTCTTTGATTTTTTCCTTGGTTTTTGGCCTTTTGGTTTTTTTTTTTAAATTTTTATTTTATTTTTTTAATGTTGGATTCCTATTGGGTTTATAATGTTTTTAATTTTTTTGTCCTTTGTTAGGTTTTTCCGGTTAAGTTCTCTAAACCTTTAGGTTAGGGAAAATTTATTAAAAACAATTTTTAGTTTTTTTAAATAAAACCTTTTATTTTTTTGTGCATTAATTGTCACCACCCACCATGCATGCAGGAAGTTGAAATTTTAAGATTAATTTAGGGTTACGATGAACCAATCCCCTTATTACCATGACCCCTTGATTTATTTATGCTCAGAACGGTTTTGGGAAAATTATAAGGATGTGAGAGTCAATGATGATGACAACCCCATGAACTACAATGATCAAGATGGACTATGAAATTCACCATGGTGGAGGACGGTTGAGGGCACCCCGGAGAACCCAAAGGGTTGGCCGGGATGCATGGAGAAGTGCCATGACATTTATGAAAGCTTCACCCAGCCACCAAGAGAAGGATGGATGCCCCATGACCGGAAGCTTAATTCGAGCAAAGGTTTATGGGCCTCGCGGGTTAACTTTAGTAGTGACGCCGGCGGACGGATTAAGAGATGAAAGAACCGGTAGGATTGATGGGACCGCAGAGCCGTAAGAACTCTTTGGAAGACCTCGTTTATTCGGCCCCGCCTTCAAACACCATGAAGTGTAAGACTTTAAAGGAGGGAATGATTTATGGAAAAGTGCGCAAACCTCCGCAGAGTTAAAGATCTAATCGATTAGCCGTGTCCCCGGTTACGGACAAATTGAGCCTCGAAATTGGAAGTATTCGGAAATCTCAACACAAACTAATAAATTAATTTGAGGGGTTTTATGACTTAATAATTTGGGAATGAGATATTGGTTGGGAACCATCTCAATAACTACCAACAATTATGTAGTAATTTGCAAGCAAGTCCACTAAGGAGAAAATTGGCTTTTCCAAAATGATGAAACTTAGAGCTCCCAGCCCAAAATGCATATGTGTTAGTAACTTTATTATTGTTATTCATCATGACTTGCCGTTATTCAAAAAGGATTCACATGGCCAACGCCTTTATGTTGCGAGGTATATTCCATCAGGAGTGAGGTTTCCCCGCCTTGGGATTGCCCTTTGGAGTTGGATGGCTTTTATTTACGCTCAAAAGCATTAGTAGTTTATTTCTCATGAGTTGGCCTTGAGCCGAATTTATTCCCTTGTAATAAAGACTCTATATGAGAAACGGTAATAATATTCAGGTGTGATTGAACTTTGATTACTTTATCGATTAACGTGAGTACCAAAGATGACCTTGGGATGGTACAGCACAAAGATTTGACCATTTTGGGTCAAGGCAAGAGATGGTATCGAGCACACGTGAGGAGGATCGGAATCCCTAGGATCGGAAAGCCAAGGAAGAGACCATTTACTTTTTATCCTTATCATTCCGTAATTCTCCCTCTCATTTCTAACTCCTCCCGATTTTCAACATTCTAGATGGCCGAAGTTCACCCCCGCTTTTGCTTCGAGTTTTGCCCCCGATGAGACGATGCCCTTTCCAGAAGCTGGTCCAGATGGTGAAGAAGGAAGATTGCTCTACCTCGATCACGGAAGCCAACCAATGCATTCCGACGGACACCCGCTACAGGATTGAAGTGCATATCCGGGGAGAACCTTCGAGGACACACGGAGCCATTGACTTCGAGTTCACCGAGTTCCCGGATCCAAAGGGACGGGCGATCTATCGAGCACTTGGACATCTCCGAGAGGGTTGGGCCGAAGCTCGATCCCTCGCACTCGCCATGGTTTCTAGGGCAAGGAATGGAGATATCATCCGCACTGGGAGGACGATTCCACTCTCTCTACATCCAGACTTGGAGTGTCTCTCAGGAAACGGAGATTCGACCCGAATCCAAGACACACGGAAGCTTTTGTTCCGTGAACGAATGGAGGAGAAGGCACGCCAGACTTCCTTAACCATGAGGAAGAAGTCGCGGACTTTGGGAGACAAATGACGACCAAGATGAAGCTTGCCCATAGAGGAAAAGATGGACTTTGGGAGAGGACCTTTTCCGAGTGGAGATAAAGGACCCTCGTGAGTAATGATCAGGATTTTGAAGGAGCTCCACCAAGGAAGTCAAAGAGGAGGCCAACGAGGACATCACCCAGAGGACGCGATTATTGATGAAGACTTTTAGGACCACCATGCTATTTTTCCTTTTCCCATTTTTAGGGCCGATATTTCGCTTAGTCGTGAGCTTTTGTAATCGAGTTTGAACCATGCTTGAGTGGAATGAATAAATGATTGGTGTGTTATGATTGTGCATTCATATGGGTAGTGTTATTTCCATAGACCATTGTTCTATTCTAATTGTCTCATCCACTCCAAAACACCGATGCCTCCCAGACGTGATAATCGTTTTCCGCCGAGCTCACCCAAAGTGAGCGAATGCACCTCGCCCATCTCCGAATCGTAACAACAACGCCAACAATCCACCGCCACCACCCCTTGGGACAACTTGACTCGATTCTCGAGATAATCCGCCAGTTGTTCTAAAGCCACCGGTGGGATTTGGCTCCGCAAAGTCGGAAGAGAGCTAATCACCTTGGATGCACCGATGCAGAAAGGTGCCTTGCCAAGATCAACTTGATGGACCTGCAGCTTCGGGGGAGAATCCCGCCACTTATCCCATTGGTGCCATCACATGGGATCAACCAGGTTTTCCACCGCCATGTCTCACCGGAGCCATGAGTCTGAAGCGTGAGTTCCAACCACGCCAGGGAACCGACGTGGCACAAGACGGATGAATTCAGCAAGCTCGCCGCTATGCCCCCATGATGTGGCCACAGATGCCGCAAAAGGGAGAAGTTCCTTGAGGGACTCAATGACGAGCTGAGTATCAATTGTTAACCCAACTACCAGAGCTGGTAGACAAGGCCACCATACTTGAAGGCAAGCAAAAGCAGATTAAAAGGCGCGGAAGTACAGCCGGGAAGCACAACTCGAGCTCAAAGAAGCCCCGTATGCACCATACTTGGAGGGCACACCCATCATAACCATGGAGGTCATAACCATGGAGGAAATGGGAAAAAACCAACAACAAGTCGGCCATGGCAATGGCAATGGAAACGTAATGGCAATCAGATCGTTTCCCCCGGCGGGATCCAGCCACATCACCGCCTAAGTGCCGTAAGACAGGCACTATGCCACCGACGCCCGGGAGGCAAGAGGGAATGGAAATGGCAATGGAGGCTCAAAGAAGCCCAATCCGCCCTCGTCCGTGGAACCACATCGACGGGAGGACGCCTATGATCAGCCGACAGGGTTGGTAAGTTTTATTGAATTCACCCAGTTTTGGTACTTTTGATTCCGTGCAACGATTCATTCATATCAAGGGTAGTTGTGGAAAAGTACGGTTGCCCACTAAAACCCTTAGAAGCCCCCTTCGCCGGGCCCGCAGGAGGAGAAATGATGGCAGGTTTAGGCTGTCATGCAACCCTCAACATCGGGAACCATAAATTTCCCGCAGACCATAGTGTTGGAAACCCACCTTGGATGTAATCCTAGGCATGGATTGGTTGACGGTTCAAGGAAACATAGATCGTGCAAGAAGTCTATTCTGCTCCACCACCCCGGAGCGTAAGAGGATCTTGGTAGCCGGCACGCATGATGAAGAATCAGTGCATTTCCTCAAGGAGTTGTTCAGAGGAAGTGCCGAGTGCAAGATTTTCCGATGTGTTTCGGAGGAATTACCGGAATGCCACCGGACAGGACATTGAATTTCTGAAGTTATTTTCGCACAACCCCAATATCCAAGAGACCCTATCGGATGCCACCAATGAGTTGAAAGAGATCAAGGATCAAATTAATGAGTTATTGGAGAAAGGATATATTCGCCCAGCTCATCACCTTGGGGAGCCCCATTTTTAAGAAAAGGGATGGAAGCTTGAGGATGGTTGTGGATTATCGCATGCTGAACGAAGTAACCATCAAGAACAAGTACCCCGCCGATGATTAATGACCCGTTTGATCAGCCTAGTTGGACCAAGGTATTTCTAAGATCGATCTTCGATCGGTATCATCGATGAAGATCCGTGAAAAGGATATACCCAAAACAGCATTCACTACCTTGTATGGTTTATATGAGTATACCGTCATGTCATTTGATTGACTAATGCCCCTGATACTTCATGAATTTGATGGGTGTTTATGGAATATCGGACAAGTTTGTCGGGTGTTCATCGATGATATATTGATTTTTCCAAGAGCGAGGAAGAGCGGAACATTTACCTAGTTCCGAGAAACTTCGAGAACATCAGCCAAGCCAAGTTCAGCAAATTGAATTTTGGTGGGGTTGGATTCCTGACATGTTATTTCAGGAGAAGGAATAGGGTTGACCCCGCCAAGGTTGAATCACCACCGATTGGCACCACCCACCTCACCAAGGAGATCCGCAGTTTTCGGGACTCGCAGGATATTATCGGAGGTTCATTGAGAACTTTCAAGATTGCCGCCCATGACCTGAGCTATTGAAGAAGGAAGCCAATTTTGGACCGAGGAATTGAAGCCGTTTTGGAATTGAAGAAACGGTTGGTCACAGCCCAAAGATTGATTTTTGCTTGGACATACACAAGGAATACCAGGTTTAAGACGCTTTCGCCAAGGACTTTGAGGAGTACTAATGCAGGAAGGAAAAGTTGTAGCTTATGCCTGCATAGCCACAATTTCACGAGATGAATTATGCCACGATGATTTGGAGTTAGCAAAGGGTGCATGCACTCAAGACTGGAGACATTTCATCGGAAACCGCAGATGTTTACACGATCACAAGAGCTTGAAGTATATTTTCCACAGAAGGAATTGAACCTCGCAGAGAGGTAGAGTTGATAAAGGACTATGACATGAGATTGCATTACCACCTGTAAGGCTAATGTTGTAGCAGATGTTTGAGCCGTAAGAGTTATGTGAATACCTACAAAGCAGGAGGATTACCCCGGAGTTAGTCGATGACCTTGAGATTCTCCGACGGAGATAGTTCCAGAGGATTCGTTAACTCGAAGTTCAGTCCACTTTGACCGAAAGGATTCGTGAAGCCCGTAAGTCGGACAAGGAAATTGATGAGATAAAGCAAAAGATGGATGAAGGAAAAGCTAAAGGATTTCAAGGATGAACAAGAACTATATGGTTCGAGGATCGGATCTATGTGCCAATGATCCGAACTTAGGAAGCTAATTTTCAGAGGCCTCATGATTCACCGATTATTCCCCCGCAAACCAAGATGTACCCGGATTTGAAGGGAAGTTTCGTGGATGGTATGAAGAAGGATATTGCCGAGTACGAAAGCGATGTTTGTCAACGAAAGGGAACATCGTGGCCAGCAGGGTTACTTCAACTTTGCCGATTCCCGATTGGAAACGGAGAAACTTGGAATGGATTTCATCACAGATTACCCAGACCCGCCGGTTATGATTCTATCCGGGTAGTGGTTGATCGTTGACCAAGGTAGCCTACTTCATTCCCGTGAAGACTACCTATACCGTGCTAAGTTGGCCAAGATATACATGACCAGGATCGTATGTCCGCATGGAGTTCCGAGGAAAATCGTCGATAGAGGAACGCAGTTTACCTCAAAGTTTTGGAAGCGCTTGCATGAAACCTTGGGTACGAGGCTGGAATTCAAGATTTCATCCGCAGGATGGATGGCAACCGGAGAGTCAACCAGACTGGAGGACATGTTGAGAGCTTGGGCTGACTATGGGTCTAGCATGATAATTTGCCATACGCAGTTCTCAACAACAACAAGCATCAATCCAAATCAAGATGGCCCCTTTCAAGCTCTATAGGAAGGAGGTGCAACACCATTGTTGGGGATAGTGTTGAGATCGATCACTTTTCGGTTCCGATTTATCAAGGATTCCAAGAGAAAGTCAAGCTGATTCGAGAAGGCTCAAGATAGCACAATGGACAGAAGAGTTATGCCGACAAAGAAGCGCAAGGAAGTGACTTACGGCCGGAGACCGAGCATATTCGGTGTCTTCACTTCGTGGAATCAAGAGGTTTGGTGTCAAGGGGTTAGCACCCGATTCATTGGCCCCTACAAAACCCTCGAACGCCGGGAGAAGTTGCTTACAAGTTGGAATTGCCGGAAGGATTGTCCGGAGTTCATGATGTCTTCCTGTTTTAAGGAAGAAGTGCATGCCGACATGGCCGATGTTCCGTTGAGAGACACAAAGGCCCCCTAGAGGCCAAAGCTTGAAAAGGATCTGACTTTACAAGGAGAAACCCGTCCTTTCGAGACCGAGCGAGTCACCCAAGTAAAAGGTTATCAATTTTGGAAGGTTTTTGGAGTCACCACACCGGGAAGAACCATTTAAGGGAAGATTTTCTTTGAGAACCACCCGCCATTTTCCCCAATCTTGAAATTTAATGGAGGGTAACATCCCAAAAATTTCCAAGGGAAAACAATTTGCAAAATTTTGGATTCAAATTTGAATTTATTTGGAATTTTAAAAGGATTTTTTTAAATTTGAATTTTTGGCCTTGGGAAAATTTCAAAAATAGGAAAATTCTGATCAAATTTTGGGGTAAAATAACCCTATAAAAAAATTAAAATTTTATTAAAGAATTTTTTTTAATTTTGGTTTTTTTGTTTTTTTAAAAAAAGAAGGAAAATTTTCAGGTAAATTTCCCAAAAAATTTAAGTTTTTTAACCCTGGATTTGGGCCCCCGGTGCCCCGGCCAGCCCAACGGCTCCCCCCCTCCCCCCAAAAGGGCCCACCGGGCCCCCTCCCCCGCCTCCCCCTCTTCCCCCCACCCCCCCTCCCCGCCCAAACCTTCTTCTTCCCGGACTCATGAGTTCCCATCCTCCCATTGGCAACCAGGCCCCGCCTTTTAAGCCCCCTCGCCTTCCACCCCAATTCCCCAAGGCTTTCAAGACCTCCCCCGACCTTTCACCGGAGCTTCAACCTGATTTCGCCGGGCCGGGCCGCCACCCCGAACCCACCAACCTCCCCGAGCCGGAACCCGGCCCGAATTGGCCCCGGTTTGGCCATAAAAACCCAACCTGTTCCCGGGCCGGACCCTTTAATAATTTTTATTGCCTCCCCAGTTTAACCCCAAGGGGCCTTTTTAAAAAGGTTATTTTCGGCTAGTTTTTTAGGTTAGGTTTTTTTTATTTTGCCGTTTAATTTAATAGGGCCTGCTTTAAATTTATTTTTACGAATATTTTTAGGTTTATTTTTTTGTTGGTTTTAAAATTTTCCTTGTTTTGAAAAATTAATTTCTTTTAAATTTTGTTTAATTTATTTTTAGTTAAATTCTTTTTTTTGGTTTAAAAAATTTTTTTATAGTTTTTTGTAAAATTTAATTTTGCTTGAAAATTAAAATTAAAATTGGGTTTTTAATTTAGTTTTAAGCAGAATTTGTTAAATCCTTTAATTAACTTAGCTAAAATTTTTTATTAATTTTTTGTTAAAAATTTATTTTTAACATTGAAACCTAGGAAATTTTGGGTATTTTAGGGAAATTTAATAAATAAAAGTTTTAAAATTTTTTTAATTAAAATTAATTAGCCTAATGGGTTTTCCATTAATTTAATTTTAAATTAAATTTTTTTTAACCTGTTGTTGTTAATTCTTTTTCCTGTTAACCTTTAAAAATGAATTTTATTTTAAAATTTAAATAAAATTTTATTTTTTTTTAAATAGGAAAATTTGGATTGGTTTTTTGGAGTTTTTCTTTGGGTTTTTTTTTTTTTTGTTGTTCTTTGTTTTTTTGTTAAGTTAACCTAAACCAATGTTAGGTTT
This sequence comes from Aegilops longissima, assembly GCA_021605205.1. Taxonomy (NCBI): domain Eukaryota; kingdom Viridiplantae; phylum Streptophyta; class Magnoliopsida; order Poales; family Poaceae; genus Aegilops; species Aegilops longissima. The sequence continues at coordinate 605,697,725 of CM038680.1, forward strand.
GTTTTGAAAATTTATTAATTTAAAACTAATTTTAGTTGGGTTTAAAGAAGGAAAATTTTGATTGGTTTTTTTTTTTTTTTGGGTTTTGCCCCCCTTTGTTGGTTTTTGGTTTTAACTTGGTTAGTATTGTGGTTAGGTGAAATCCTTATTCCATAGGGCTTAAGTGTTTTTTGCTCGAGAGGGTTTTGGTTGGGAAATTTACAAATTAATCTTTAGCAACCCAGGAATCAAATCAAGAAGGCAAATTTTGGGTAGGATTTTCCCCTAAACCCATTTTTGGGGTGGCAAATTGGATTGTAAACCACCCCACCAGGAGAAATAGTTGAAATTTTGAAGTTATTAACTTTAGTAGTACCTGGTGGAGGAAATGAAAAAACCCAAATTGAGGGACCAAGTAGTTTAAACTTTCTTTGGAAGACCCGGGTTTTTGGGTTAAAACCATAAGGCAAGATTTAAAGGAGGGAATGATTTGGAAATGGAAACCCCAGAATTAAAGATCAAGATTGGGCCCTTTAAAAATTACCTAACTTGGAAGGATTCGGAAACCAACCTCAAACCAAAATTTTTGGGGGATGCAAATTTGGGAATGAGAATTTTGGGGAAACCTTCAAACCCAACCAACAAAGAGAAGGAAGGAAGCCCCATAAAGGCTTTTCTGCAAAGGAAATTAGGGCTCCCGCTTGGGTTTAACCTTTTAGTTATTACGCTTGGCTTTGGACGGTCAACGAGTTGGTAGGAACCAAGGATTGAGGGTACGCGACCTTAAGCCCTTTGGAAGGACCGTTTTCCCCCGCCTTCAAAAATTAAGTGTTTAAATTTTAAAGGGGGAATTTATTCCCTTGGAAAAAAACCTTTAAGAGAAAGAATTAATATTAGGTGTTGATTTTAACTTTGATTAACTTTTATTCGAAATCTAACCAAAACCTTAATAAAAATTTGAGGGTTTTTATGCCAATAATTTGGGAATGAGTAGGTTCGGAACCCCAATCCAACCAACAAAGAGAATTTAACAATCCCTTATATTGGGAAAATTTTGGCTTTTCAAAATTTGATTTAAATTTAGAGGCTCCAACACCCCAAAGCATAAGTTTTAGTAACTTTAAATTATTGGTTAAAATCAAGATTGCCCTTATTCAAAAGCCAAACCAATGGCCTGCAACCGCCTTAGGTTGGTGGATATTCCCGGGAATTCGGAGGAAAGGCCTTACAATTCCCGCTTGGCATTCGGGGAGTCCAATGGACTTGCTTAACTTCTCCACCTCAAAGCATTTAGTAATTTTTTCAGAGTTGGCCTTGAAGCCCCTAATTTTAATTCCCTTGAAAAAGGACTTCCTAATATGAGGAAGAAGTCGGACTTCATGGAGACAAAACGACCAAGATGAAGCTTGCCGATAGAGGAAAAGATGGACTTGGAGAGGACCTTTTTCCGAGTGGAGATGAAGGACCCTCGTGAGTAATGATCAGGATTTTGAAGGAGCTCCACCAAGGAAGTCACAAGAGGAGGCGCCAAACAGAGGACATCACACCAGAGGACGGATTATTGATGAAGACTTTTATACCACCATGCTATTTTTTTTTCGCCGATCTTTAGGCCGATATTTCGCTTAGTCGTGAGCTTTTGTAATCGAAGTTTGAACCATGCTTGAGGGAATGAATAAATGATTGGTGTGTTATGATTGTGCATTCATATGGGTAGTGTTATTTCCATAGACCATTGTTCTATTCTAATTGTCTCATCCACTCCAAAACACCGATGCCTCCAGACGTGAACGGTTTTCCGCCGAGCTCACCCACCGCTCCAGCAGCGAATGCACTCATGCGCTACTCATCCGAATCAACAACAACGCCAACAATCCACCGCCACCACCCCCACAACTTGACTCGATTCCTGGACTGAATCCGCCTGTTCTCTAGCGACCGACCGATTGTGGTTGATGATTGGCTCCGAAAGTCGGAAGAGAGCTAATCACCTGATGCACCGACGAGAAGGGCGCTTTGCCAAGATCAACTTGATGGACCTCAGCTTCGGTGGGAGAACTAACCGCCACTTATCCCATTGGTGCCATCACAATCAATTCCAGGCCTTGAGCCGTCTCACCGAGCCATGAGTCTGGGAAGCGTGAGTTCCGAACTTACGCCAGGGGAACCGACGGGCACAAGACGGGATGAATTCAGCAAGCCGCCGCCCCTGATGATGTCCAGATGCCGAGCAGAGAAGTTCCTTGAGGGACTCAATGGAGCTGAGTATGCAGCTTATTGTGGCTACCTTCAACAACTACCAGGGTAGACAAGGCCACCATACTTGAAGGCAAGCAAAGCAGATTAAAAGGCAAGCGAAGTACAGCCGGGGAAGCACAACTCGAGCCAAGAAGCCCCTTATGCACCATACTCGGAGGGCACACCCATCATAACCATGGAGGTCATAACCATGGAGGAAATGGGAACAACCGTAACCAGGACAACAAGTCGGCCATGGCAATGGCAATGAAACGTAATGGCAATCAGCATCGTTTCGCCCCCGCCCGGATCCGAGCCACATCACCGCTTAAGTGCCGAAGAGGGCACTATGCCACCATCCCA
>CM038680.1:605700404-605843697 GCA_021605205.1 Aegilops longissima
ACCTCAAGGTCCGACTACGGAACCAAAATAAAGAAAATACCCCAAATGCTACAGATCCCGAATCGTCCCAATGGGCACCCTCCGATCATCGGAAAGACAATATGACCACGTTCCTTCGAACTCCCATTGAGCTCGGTGGAATCACCTTGGCTGTCGGAACCTAAATTTTTGGAATTCTGAGTCCGGGGACTCCAAATCTCACCGGAATCAAGACTATTTAAGCTAATAGGAAGGACAAGGTAGTAAAGTGGAGCTGCGCAGCGACTAGCATATATGGTGGCTACTTAAAAAAGGCGAGAAGAGGCAAACCGGTCGTGAAACTAGTAGTGATCAAGAAGTGATCCTGAACTACCGTCAGACATAACTCCAACACCGTGTTCACTTCCGGACTCCGAGAAGAACCATCCGTTAAAGGATTGATGTGTATTTTATTGAGGTCAACTTTGGGTTTTCTACAAGGACATTAACAAATTCCCATCGCCTCATAACATGGCACGGCTTTAAAGATATTACCTGGGTGTCCCAACACCCATTATAAGCTCTCACGGTGGAAGGATATTCCTTCTACGGGAAGACCGATCAATCTCGGAATCCGGACTACAAGACATTTCGAACAATAAAACAAGACCCAAAAACCGCCCGATGTCCGACAAATCCCGATAAAGGCACATATCTCGTTCTCGGGGCACCGGATGAGCAAACGTCGGGTGCAAGAAACCGTTGCCAAAGGGGGGGACATCGCTTTCGGTTTGGCCCCCTGAAGGGCATGGGGGTTAAAATAAAGGACCCTGGGCTCGAACCCAGGGGAAAAAAGGCTTAGGTGGCAAATGGTAAAACCAATGTTGGGCCTTTTTGGAAGTCTTATTCAGGAACTGTCAAGGGGTCCATAAATCACAACCGTGTAAGGCAAAATCAAGGAACATAACACGGTATGGCCAAACTAGGGTGGCAAGAGTGGAACAAAACACAGGCATAACGAGCCTTCCACCCTTTACCAAGTATATAGATGTATTAATTATAAAGATATATTGTGATATCCCAACAAGTAAACATGTTCCAAAAAGAACAACATCTCCATGTTCAACAAGGAACAAACTTCCTTCTGCAACTAAACGCTATAAGAAACTGAAAGCGGTAACATAAATCAACGGTTTGCTAGGAAAGGATGGTTAAGGGGCTGACATGGCAATATGGGTGGCATGATATAGCAAGTGGTAGGCATCGCAGCATAGGCATAGCAAAAGGGAGCAACTAGCATAGCAAAGATAGAAGTGATTTAGGTATGGTCATCTTGCGCAATGTTCTCGAGTTGTAAAGCTTGATCCTCGGCGTTCTCAACAGGTTTCGTTCCGTACTCGTCTCCGCTCTACCCAAGCAACAACACAAACAAAGGAACCACAATAAATCACGGTGCAATGCACAATCAACATGATGCAAAACATGACATGATATGCGGGATCGATATGCAATGCTTATAGCGCTCCGGAAGGTAAATGATGAACCAGGCATCAACGAAACCAAGCATGCCACTGGAAAGATGAGATGATTTGGTTGAAATCGATATAAAGATCACGGAATGGATGCACGGTTTGCAAATGGCAAGCAAAACAAGAATGGCGCAAATCTGCCATTAACAGCATGATGCCACTTGCAAAAATTAATACTGCACCCAAACGTAACAACAAAGCACATGGCAGTGATCTACATGATGCTCGACAAAAGATGAGCACTGAGCTACGGCTAGTTCACATCATAACAGTTCAAACAAGCATGGCAAAAGGCACAAAATATCAGGCTGGACATGGCAAAAACAGTAACAGGTTGCAATGTTCAGAGCAACAAAACTAACTACAGGAACTTAAAATAGCAAAACATGGCATGGCATGAATCTACTCAAAGCATAAACAAAAGTCCCTTACTGACCATAAAAAAGGACTAGAAAATATAGTAACACCATGTCAATATTGAAAGTCTAGTTAACAGATTCAGCAACATGCATGTCAAAACTGATAACGAGATGGCATGTTTACAAGCTCAATGCACTCACTACAGAGCCTCAAATGATAAACTAAGCATACATACATCAAGAAGACATGACATAGAAGACATACATGGCAAGAACAATAACATAGCATATATGGATCAACCACAACAAGCTAGGCAAAATTGAATAACATGTATACAATCTGCCAGGAAACATTTGATAGCAAAAGTAGAGCTCGATTGACTCAAGCTATGGCATCCCATAATTGCAAACAAAGGCATGGATGGATAGAGCAAGTTATGCTTTACAAAACACCCTTACTGAAGTATCTCAAAATATGCATAGATCTCTCGGTATCATCAAGTTAACATGGCATCAAAATCAGCTAAAACAGGGCTGAAATCAGCAACATTAGGACACCTACTTTGCATGCTTGTGCTAGTCACCACATAGATCACAAAAATACATGGCATACACCCCTAGAAAGATGGCATGGCATTTTACAAAACACATGTAGGACTCAAATTCATAGGGTGCACACAATAATCATGGCAAAAATAACAAAGGTGCAAGTCCTGATAAAAATCAGAAACTAACAGCACATAGCACTCTTCCAACAGCATTTCGGGCATCAAGATGAGCTCAAATGAAAATGATGCAATGAGATGAAATGATCTACTCTTCGAGACGAACATTTTGACATATTATCGGAAAAATGGATCTCGGATGCGAAGATATAGCATGTTGAAAATTGCACAAAATAACAATGATCTAAGGACTTAGAGAAAAGAGGAAGATCTAGGGTTGCCAACGCGTGGCCTCGGCAGTGGATCGGGTGGGGGCGAGGCGGCGGAAGCGGCCGAGTGCCGGGAGTGGCCTTGGCGAGGGGCTGGCCAGGCAAGACGGTGAGGCGCAGTGGCCGGCTGGGCCGCCGGCGGAGAGGGGAGGAGGCGCGAACTCCGGCGGGGCGGGTTGCGCCGGGGGAGCTTGGGCCGCCAAGCCAGGGGCTGGCGAGTCGGCCGGAGGCGGCAGGCCGCCCGGTGACCCGGCTGGGGAAGCGCGGCGGCAGGCGCAAGGATGGGCTCCGGGCCCGATCTGGGGGGGGCGGGTGGAGAGAGCCCGGCGATGAGGTGGCGGCGTGAGTGGCTGAGGGAGGCCGGCGGAGGTGTCGGCCGCAGCGTCCGTGTGGGAGAGGAAGAAGAGCTAGGGTTAGGGTAGAATTGATCCGAATTTGGGAGGTGTTTAAATAGGCATAGAGGGAGCTAGGAGAGTCCAAATGAGGTGTAGTTTTGCCCACGATCGTGATCGAGCAACGGAGAACATGGAGTGACTTAGATGGGTTATTGGGCTGTTTTGAAGGGTGTTGGGCTGCAACTTAAAAGGGCCTTCTTGGAGTCCGGTTAACCGTTGGAGTACCAAAGCAGCTCAAATGACCGAAACTTGACCGGTGGTCTCGGGTGGTATACAAGGCCACTAGACAAACCTCGGTCCATTTCGAGGAGGTTTAATACCCTTACGGAAAAACGTAAAAGGGACCGCCCGGGAGATAGGAGTCCGGATTGCAAAGCGGACAACGAGAAAAATGCTGGAATCATAGACGAACACGTATGCAAATCGATGCACATGATGACATAATATAAAATGCATGACATGGACAAAATGAAAAAAGAAAACCAACCACGGGAATATCATATATCAATGCGAAAATGGCAAGAGTTGGAGTTACAAATATGAAAGTTACTTGGGTTTCAGGCCCTTAGAATGTATGGGTGGCGAACCCGAGCCCATGAACCTTTCAAAACATCGGGGCAGGCTCGCCTCAAGCCCAAGACAAAGGGCCGGAAATTAGGCAAGAGGTGGACTACCCTCGGGCCGATCCCGGGCGGCCTCAAGACAACCGACTTTGGGGCCAGCCCTCGGGAAAGGACTAAGCCGGGCCTCCGGGAGCCGGCATGGGGAGTGTCTGCCCCACCTCGCGGGCGACTCGGGAATGGGGTGGAAGCCTTCGGCCCTCCCATAAAGGGGGAGTTCGCTATAGGGCGTCGTCCCAGGAAGATCTCGTCCGGCTTTTGCCACGCCATCCCCGACATCGGGTGGGCGAATTCCTGTGCCCACGATCTTTCTATGACCCGAAACGGCGGGACCCGGGGAATCACGGGGCGCCCCAAAAGGCGGACCCGTTGGGTCGGCCTCAAAAGTGGCGGCCCCTCCATGAGCCCCGCGCCATTCGGACAAAGGCGGAGAATGGCAGGATGCCCGCGGGCGGCAATTATAACCCCTGACCAAGCTGCGTCATTAAAACGATCGATGTCGCGCGGCAAGACCAGGGGCGGACAAGGGTTCGGTCTTTGGGCCGTGGAGGCCCACTTAGCCCCGAAATGCGGAAAAAGCGACTTAAAGGGCGGACCCCCCTTGGATTACGTTGTACCCGGGTAGGCCTATCTAAACCCCCCTGCAAAATGTTGGAAGCTAGTAGTTTTTGACACACAAGGGAGATAAGAGCAAGCCGTGCCCTTCCTTCCTCACCCGAACACTCAAGGACCTCGACCCACTTTGCCATAGTGATCATCGGAGACCCCTGACAGCGATGGGGTGTTTCTCCTCGGAGAGCCACAAGCTAGGTAAGATTCGCCCGTGCATGTCTTCGCCTCATCCCGTTTCAGGCACGGCGACGTTCTCGCCCCCCCTCCATGATAAGCCATCCTTTGGCATAACCAACCCCCAACATTTGGCGCCCAGTGGGGCTGGTGCCCGTCGTCCAGAACCTGCCGGGCGGGAACCCTTCCTCCTGGCGGCGTAGCCAGCCCGCCGAGATGGGTTGTGAGCGCTGCGCCCGAGGTTCCTGCCTTGGGATTACCCCAAACCTGTGGCGAGCCGGGCGGAAAAGCCTCTCGCGGCCTCCTCGACAGCTCCATGTTGGCGGCAGCCATGGGACCGGAATCCGTGGCTCCACCGACCCGTGCTGGTGGACTCCGACACCCGCGCTCGGGCGTTCCCCACCACGTGGTGGTCTCCGAAACCTCTCCCTCGCGGGAAGCGGGAACATCCAGAAGTACTCGTCATCAGTCACGGCGAGCCCTCCGGCAAGGGCTCGTGACCCACTCGGCCTGTTTTGCAAGACTGACCGCCTCCATTCGGAGGGCCCGGCGGGCAAAGCGGGCGCGCGCCCACCTCTCCGGCGCCTCGCGTTCGAGCCTCGATGGCCTGATTGGCCACCTGCTTGTGACCAGGAAGAAGTCTGCCAAGAAGAAGAAAAAGCAAGTTAGAAAAAAGCAGGCCGGCTTAACCCATGATGCGGCAACAAAAGAAAGTAAAGCAAACTTACCATCGGATATCTTTGATTTCATGGAAGGAGGTCAGCTACTCGCTTCCTTGTCGGTCCAGGCGGGCCTTCGCTCTCAAATCGGCCGAAGGGTGGCCTCTTTCTTCTCCGCCTCGGCCGCGCCGCCAGGCAGCTCCCTCCTCCGCCCGGCTCGTAGCCAGCAGGTCGCTCTCAGCAAGCTTGCCTCCTCCTCTTTGGCGCGCGCAAAGCGGTCTCGGCTGTACCGCTGCCCCCTTGAAGCGGCGTTGGACTCTGAAGAATAAAAAAAGAAGAAGGGCGCAAAGTTGTCGGTCAAAAGTTCGCGGGGGAAGATCCGGCGACTGTGCAGCGATCGTCCCGAATCTCGGGGACTACAGCCAGCAGTGCGGGCGCCCGAAGAAAAACTCACCTCGGCTCTCGCCGGTCAGCAGCCAGCTTGTTCAGTTCTTCAGCGTTGCGGTTGAAGGCGGTAGCCAGCGGTGTGATATTCTGTAACAGGATTCCAGACACATATAAAACTTGGAAGTAAGCAAATAAAGTTCCGGGCACTTTGCTCAGCGGCGACCCGAAACTTCGAGGACTACACCCGATGGGTCTTTTGGCCAGCGCCACACGAAGAAGATCAAGAAAATCGGAAATGAAACATACCCGCCCGCGGCGGATCGCCTTGGCCATGGCAGAAGGTTCGGAGGCGGCGCCTTCAACTGCAGCCCGCTTGGGCGTCGGGGCGCCCGTGTTCAACAGGCCCGTCCGCCTCCTCTCGCCCACCCAGGCGTGGCGCTTAATAGCCTCGGCGTCGAGATGGCCGAGCTGGCGCCGGTCTCAAGGCCTTGAGGTGCCTTCTAAAGACAGGCGCCCGGCGCTGGCGAGCGACTTGAAAAAGCAGCTGCGCCAGCTTCATCGTCGGTGGCCGCAGGTGGATCCGCCGGCTGTTTACCTCCGCACCTCGGTTCTTGGCGAGGTGGCGGCAGCGCTTCGGCGAAGACCTCGCCGCCTTCCTCCGGCGGGGACCTCACCAACTCCTCGGTGACCCGTGAACTCCGGCGGTGGTGGCTGAGCTTCGGTAATGACGAGCAGCGCCGGCGAAGGTCTGCGCGGCCTCCTCGGCCTTTTTGCTGCTGATGGCGGCAATGCCTTCTCGGCCTCCGCCTTCTCTCGATGGCGGCCTCCTCCTCGTCGCTTCTCCTGCGCATTCGCTCTGTTGCCTCCCGGTGGCCGAAAGTCAACCCGCCGACTGCTGGCGGGCGTCTCGGCCGACCATGGCGGAGGTGGCGGGACCCTCTCAAAGTGAGGGCCACGATGAAAAAAAGGACATGAGAAGACTGGGGCAAGGCGGACAGAAAAACAAGACAGAATAAAAAAGATACTTACTGGAGACCAGGGTGGTTTCTTCACCTCCTTGCGAGCGGTTAGCCTTCGTTGCTTCTTCGCGTTGAGTCACGGCCGCTCCCACGATTCTCTTGGCCTGGCAGCTTGGTGGCTTCGGCCCGGCCGATGCTTCTTGCGCCGCCTCGGCCCCCAAGGGCGGAGGAGCTCGCGCTGATGGCAACTCTCTGCTGGCGGCGAGGTGACTTCATCATCGAGGGCGATGCAAAGTGGCCGAGGCCTGAGTCGTCGGCCCCTCCCTCCTCGGCATCGGCCTCCATCGCCCGCCACCCCAAGTCGGGGTCGTCGGCGTCGCTCTCCGCCGAGTGGGGGCAATTCATGAGCCCGGCCCCATAAGCGCCCGGTCGAGGCGGCATGAGAGGATTACGAGTCGAGAAAAGACCAAGAAAGAAGAGCGGATCCGGCTAACGAAGAAGACAGAAGCAAGAGACAACTTACCATCGGCGAAGTTGGCGGCGCGGTATGGCTCCTTGCCGAAATGCCATTCCTCCGTGGGTCGCGATTCGCCAGAAGTTCACCGTGTCCACCACCTCGCGTGGGGCATGGGATGCTGCCCGTCCCCACGCCCCGGTTTTAACCGCGGCGTTCTACGGCGCGATAACGGCGTGAAACCTTTCGCCCGCCGCGACCGCGGCGGATCGCGTGCGTCGAGAGCACGGTAATGCGGGCCCTTTAGCGGGCCCATCTTGTCGCAGCGTGGGCTGGCGAGCAGCGGCAGCGTGGCGTGGCGTGGCAGGCCCACGGCGAAGCGGCTGCAGGGAAGCTTATCAGGCACGCCGCCCCGGATCCCACTGCGACCTTGAAACCTTTGAAAGAGCAAGCGGCCCCCTGCAAAGCCGACTCGAGATGGAGGCGGCGGGCAGTCGGTGCTTCCATCAAAGGATGGCGTCGAGGCTCCTCGGCAGGCTTCCTCGGCGCCTCCCGGCAGGGGACTGCGCCGAAGTGTGGACTACGGTGGCGGAGCCAGGCCCATGAACCTTCAAAACAGTCGGGCAGGCTCGCCCCTCAAGACCCAAGACAAAGGCCGCCCGGAGAGTGTGAGAGTGCCGCCTACCCTGGGGCGATTCGAGGCAGCCTCAAGACAAGCTTTAGGGGCCAGCGACCTCGAACAAGCCGACTCCAAGGCGGCCTCCATCGAGGCCGGCTCACGAGGTGTGCGACCACCACCTCGCGCTACAGGCTGGCGGGATGGGGTAAGCTGCTATGCGGCCCATCCTACCCTGCCCATAAAGGCAGGTATGCAGCTTCTGACGCCCGTCTGGCGGAGATCTCCGTCGGCGCCCAGCATTGCCCATCAACATCTGTACAAGGATACGATGGAGAAGCTAGGAATCAAGCAAAGACAGCTTGACATAGTCGATGTGTTCCGCGGAATTGTACAGCCTTTCCTGCTCACCGATTGGCAAGATTTTGATAGGCGTCCTCTTTGGGGACAAGGATCACTTCGCGAGCAGGTCTGGTTGAAGTGGTGGACCTTGAGCCCCTACCATGCCTTGCTTGGCCGACCTGCTTTAGCCAAGTTCATGGTGATCCCCTCGCCTACCTCAAGATGAAGATGCAGAGTTCAAAGAGATTGACCGTGGCCGGCGACTACTGAAAGTCGTCCGCTGTCTTGACTGAAAGCAACCGGCTACACAGTCCTGGTGATCGCGGGTGAGAAGCGGCTCTGGATCGAATCGTGGCGATGGCGGCAAGCAGCGAGAGATATCGCCCGACCCCAAAGTCGGAAGCTGAGGGCTTCGTTCAAGCCGGCCAAAGAGACAAGAAGATACCCTTGGACCGGAGCATCGAATCTGCTGTCATAGGTGCAAACCTCGGCGACAAATAGGAAAAGCGAGCTCGTCGATTTCCTCCGTGAGAATCGGCACATCTTCGCATGGTCCCCAAAGACATGCGGTGTGCAAGCGGTTCGCCGAGCACAAGTTACATGTCGATCTGATGTGAAGCCCGTCGGGCAGCCCTTGCGTCGCTGTCGGAAGAAAAAAAGAAGTTGTTGGAGAAGAGATAGCCCGGCTCCTTGCAGCGGGTTTCATCATGGAAGTTTTCTTTCGAGAATGGCTGGCGAACCCGGTCCTGGTACTAAAGAAGAACAAGTAGTGGCGGATGTGTATTGATTACACAAGCCTCAACAAAGCCTGCCCCAGGACCCGTTAGGTCTACAAAATTGATCGGTGATAGACTCCATGGCGGATCACGAGCGTTGAGCTTCTTAGATGCATATTCAGGATATCATCAGATCAAGTTGAACCCGCGAGACAGATTGAAGAACTTCTTCATCATGCCATTTGGAGCCTTCGCTGCGACCATGACGTTACGACGAGAGCATGGCGCCACCTTCGGGGTTGCATGCGAAGTGCCTCCTCAAGCAACTTGGCAAACGCCCATGTTTACGTGGGCGACGTGGTGGTGAAGAGCGGAGCGAGGCGCTGTTGGAAGACCTCAAAGACCTTTGAAAACCGGCGTCGATTCGAGATCAAGCTCAACCAATCGTCTTGAGGTACCGGCCGAGCCAGCTCCTTGGCTTCTGGCAGTATCTGGTAGCGGCATAGAAGTGCAACCCGTGAAGATCAAGGCAATTGAGAGGATGGAAGTACCCATTAAAGGCTTGATGTGCACAGTTTACGGCTTCTTGGCATCTATCGGCGGTTTATCGATCGGTGGTGAAAGCTCTCCTTTGTACCAGCTTATGAAGACCACCACCTTGAATGGAACTCAAAGCGGACAAAGCTTTTCTCGGTTGAAGAATCTGAATACTCCCCGGTGCTGGCGGCTCCGACTCCAAAGGAGCCCATGCTCTCATATATTACCGCCACCAGCAGGAGGTAGTGCCTGATTATTGTGGTTGAGCATAAGGAAGGCAAAGCGCTACCTGTCCGAAGACGGTGTATTACGAGCTATCTTGTCGACCTCCAAGCAGAACTACCCCCACTACGAGAAGATGTGTTCTGGCGTGCACTTTGCCGCCAAGTTAAAGCCTTACTTTCAGAGCATCCAATCACCGTGGTTTACTGACCCCACTATGAGAGATCACGAAGCCGAGATGCTTGGGCGAGTAATAAATGGGCCATAGAGTTGGCCCCCTATACCATCTTTACCAGCCCGCACCACCATCAAGTCACAAGCAGCCCGACTTCCTCGTCGATTGGGCGAGACCAGATATCTTACCGCCCGGCCCCGACTCCCACCATTAGCGGATGCACTTTGATGGCTCAAAGATGCGCACCGGCAGGGAGCCAGCGTGGTCCTCCACTTCCCTAAAGCGACAAAGCTCAAGTGCAGCTGCTACCGAATCCATTCGCCGCCTCCAACAACGTCGCCCGAATCTGGCGCTCATCCACGAGCTCCGGCTTGCCAAGAAGCTCGGCATTCGCCGGATCCTGTGCTATGGTGACTCCGACTTGGTGGTCCAACGGTCATCCGGCGGCGGGGCCTTGAAAGATGCAAATATGGCGAGCTACCGCTTTACGGTACAGCGGCTGAGTGGATATTTTTGAGGATGCGAATTCCTCCACGTGCCAAGCGACAACGACCAAGCAAATGCCACAGCAAGAATCGGTTCCACCCGACGAGCAATACCATCCGGCGCCACCCTTGGCGCCTTCCCAAACCATCCATCAAGCCGTCACAGTCGGACTCCATTTTGTGCGGCTCCCCCAAAGCGGGTCGACTCGAGCCTCGTTGAAGCGGCAAGAATCCTTGAAGGCGCCCCCAGAACGCAGGAGTTGAAGCCGGCCGGGGACGAGAACCCGGCCGGGGCTGCGGCGACCCTTGCGAACTCCGATTACTCGGCGGGGACCGTGATGTCGGCCAGGGACTTCTTCAACTCAGCAAGCTCTGCAGACTCCAACTGCCGCCTCCCAGCCCAGCCGCCCTCGTCCAAGTAGCTTAATCTTGGCGATCGTGAAGAAATAGCAGCACCCTCATGGGCCCAGCCCATCCTGAAGTTTAGTAAGCGGAAGCTGCCAGCGGCGAAACCTTGGCTCGGCAAAGTGCAGCGCCCGGCGACAGCCTACACTATAATCAATAGAGAGCTGGTCGACATGGGCGTCACGGCGTCTACTGGCCTTTCGCGTCGAATCAGAGCAAAGGCTAAGCAATCCTCGAAGACATCCATCGAGGCGAGTCACGGCCATCATGCGGCCTCAGGCACTCGTCGCCAAAAAGCCTTCCGACCTACGATTTCTTACGGCCGACTTGCCCTAGAAGAGGCCAAGGAATTAGTTCAAAAATGCAAGGGGTGCGGTGTTGCGCTCCAAGCCGCTTCAGCCCGGCCCGGCCCTCAAGACTATCCCCATCGCCTGGCCCTTTGCTGTGTCTAGGGCCTGGACATGGTGGGATCATTCAAGGCAACCGCGAGGTGGCCTAACTCACCTACTTGTCGCGGTGGACAAGTTCACCAAGTGGATAAAAGCAAAACCCATCAAGAAGTTGAATGGTCCTGGTAGTGACTTTCATCACCGACATCACGACTCGATGCTGGCGTGCCACACAGCATCATCACAGATAGCGGCACAAATTTCGCCAAAGGCGCCTGGCCCGTTCTGCGCGATCACAGGGGCATCCGGCTGGACTTAGCGTCCGTTGCCCATCCGCGATCAAGCGGCCAGGTGGAGCAGCGAAGCGGCCTCATCTTCTCGGCATCAAGCCTCGTCTGGTGTCGAACCAGCTGGGCGTTCGACGGCTGCTTAACGAGGAGTTGCCGACCGTCCTCACGGATTCTCGTCGACTGAAACAAGTCAAGCGGCTTCACCCTTCTTCCTGCGTCTACGGTGCGAAATCGTCATCCCAGCGGATATGAGGTTCGACTCCAGCGAGTCACCATGTACACCAAGGAGGAAGCGGAAGAAGCATGTCAGGCGGCGTCGATCTGTTGGAAGAAGGCATTGCTCTTTGCACTCAACCGGTCCGGCATCTACCCGTGAGCTGCGCCCGCTACTACAACAAGAAGGTCAAGCCAAGATCATTCCTAGAGGCGACCTTGTGCTCGGCTGATCTAGCGAACAGCCAGCGGCCAATTCATTTACTGTGGCATATGGAAGAACCGTTCATCATCGATAAAGTGTTGGGCAATGACTCCTACTACCTGATGCGACACTTTCGAAGCCCGAGAAACGCATAAGGAAGGGCGACTCCGGCAAAGAGGCCAGCGGAGCAGCCATGGAATCTGAATCTCCTCTGAAGATTTTACGATTGATGCGGTATGTATACCCGCTACCCTTTTGTGTTTGAAATACACCAGACTCCGGGCCCCGAGGAGCGAGCTCGAGGACTGCCCTCTTTTATTATCTGTGTGATAAAATTATGCCTTTGGGTATGTTACCCTTTATTATGATGTTTGGCACGGGCTCGACTAGTCGGCCGAGGACTCGCCGCTTGAGCTATGAAGTGCTTCACTGAAGTCGGCAAGTAGCGTCTGATTACCCAAACCGTCTCCTATCTCGAAGCCGCAGCTTACCAAAGCGGCGCTGATTCGTGGGCAGGAGTAAGGTAGGCGGGGCGCCCACGAAAAAAAGGGCTAAGGTGTTGGGAGCGTTGCAGAAAATTAAAATTTTTCCTACGGTTTCACCAAGATCCATCTATGAGTTCTACTAAGCAGCGAGTAGCAGAGAGAGTTTGCATCTACATACCACTTGTAGATCGAGTGCAGGCGTTAGAGGTGGTGATGATGAAGGCGTTCCCAGCGTGATTCCGATCACCGATGACCAAAGTCTGAAAGGACAGCACCTCCGTGTTCAACACACGTGCGGGACGATGGCGTCTCCTCCGTCTTGATCCAGCAAGAGTGAAGGAGAGGTTGAAGAAGACAATTCCAATGGCAGCCTGACGGCGTGGTGCAGGTTGGTCTGTGAGTTCTCGGCGAGGGCTTCGCCAAGCTTGCGTGGAGAAAGAGAGGTGTTGGGGAGGGAGGGCTGCGCCTTCAATGTGTTGGCAGCCCTCCCCCACCCCTCTATTTATAGGAGGAGAGGGTCAAGGGGCCGGCCATCTAGGGTAAACCCTAGATGGGGCGGACAAGGAGGAGGGAGGTGGCTTGCCCCCAAGCTGAGGCGCCCCTTTGGGGTTTCCCTCCCAAACCCTAGCCGCATGGGCCTGGGTGGGGCGCACCCAGCCACCGGGGGCTGGTTCCCTCTCCACTTAGCCCATGTGGCCCCGGAGGTGGCCCCTCGGTGGACCTCGGAACCTCCCGGTGGCCCGTACTACCCGGTATACCCCGAAACTTTCAGTCCGTTTAACCACTTTCCATATATAAATCTTTACCTCCGGACCATTCGGAACTCCTCGTGACGTCAGGATCTCATCCGGGACTCGAACAACATTCGGTAATCACATACTTGTCTTCCTATTAACCCTAAGCGTCACAGAACCTTAAGTGTGTAGACCCTACGGGTTGGAGACATCTGAACATGACGAGACTACCTCAAGTCAATAACCAACAGCGGGATCTGGATACCCATGTTGGCTCCCACATGCTCCTCGATGTTGTCATCGGATGAACCCACGATGTCAAGGGTTCAAGCAACCCGTATTCTATTCCCTTTGTCGGCGGTATGTTACTTGCGAGACTCGATCGTCGGTATCCCAATACCTCGTTAGTCTCGTTACGGCAAGTCACTTTACTCGTACCGCAATGCATGATCCGTGACGGACACTTGATCACTTTGAGCTCATTATGATGATGCATTACCGAGTGGGCGGTGATACCTCTCCGTCATACGGAGTGACAAATCCATCTCGATCCGTGTCAACCCAATGGTCACTTTCGGAGATACCTGTAGTGCACCTTTATAGTCACCCGATTCGTTGTGACGTTTGATACACCAAAGCACTCCTCGGTATCCGGGGTGCCGCGATCTCATGGTCTAAGGAAGAGATACTTGACATTGGAAAAGCTCTAGCAAAGCGAACTACGATCTTTGTGCTATGCTTAGGATTGGGTCTTGTCCATCACGTCATTCTCTAATGGCGTGATCCGTTATCAATGACATCGATGTCCATAGTCGGAAACCATGACTATCTGTTGACCAACGAGCTAGTCAACTAGAGGCTTACTAGGGGCGTATTGTAGTCTATGTATTCACCGTGTATTACGATTTCCGGATAATACTGATTATAGCATGAATAAAGACAATTATCATGAACAAGGAAATATAATAATAATGCTTTTATTATTGCCTCTAGGGCATATTTCAACAGTCTCCCACTTGCACTAGAGTCAATAATCTAGTTTACATTGTGATGAATCGAACACCCATAGAGTTACGGTGTTGATCATGTTTTGCCATGGAAGAGGTTTAGTCAGCGGATCTGCGACATTCAGATCCGTATGCACTTTACAAATTTCTATGTCTCCATCTGAACATTTTCACGGATGGAGTTGAGCGGCAACTTGATGTGCTGGTCTTCTTGTGAAACACTGGCTCCTTGGCAAGGGCAATAGCTCCGGTGTTGTCCGAAAAGAGTTTGATCGGCCCGACGCATTGGGTATGACTCCTAGGTGGTGATGAACTCCTTCACCCAAATTGCTTCATCGCTGCCTCGAGGCTGCCATGTACTCCGCTTCACATGTAGATCCCGCCACGGCGCTACGCTTGCAGCTGCACCAGCTCTTGCTCCACCATTCAACATATACCGTATCCGGTTTGTGACTTAGAGTCATCGGATCGTGTCGAAGCTAAGCGTCGGCGTAACCTGTTCTGACGAGCTCTTCGTCACCTCCATAAGCGAAACATGTCCTTTGTCCTTTTCGGTGCCAGGATATTCTTGACCGCTGTCCGGTGTTCCTTGCGGGATTACTTTGGTACCTTCCTACCAAACTTACGGCAAGGTTTACATCAGGTCTGGTACACAGCATGGCATACATAATAGATCCTATGGCTGAGGCATGGGGATGACACTCATCTCTTCTTTATCTTTTGCCGTGGTCGGGCATTGAGCTGAGCTCAATCTCACACCTTGCAATCTGAGCAAGAACCCTTTCTTGGACTGATCCATTTGAACTTCTTCAAAATCTTATCAAGGTATGTGCTTTGTGAAAGACCTATGAGGCGTCTCGATCTATCTCTATAGATCTTGATGCCTAATATATAAGCAACTTCTCAAGGTCCTTCATTGAAAACACTTATTCAAGTAGGCCTTAATGCTGTCCAAGAATTCTATATCATTTCCCATCAAAGTATGTCATCTACATATAATATGAGAAATGCTCTGAGCTCCACTCACTTTCTTGTAGCGCAGGCTTCTCCATAAGTCTGCATAAACTAAGCGCTTTGATCATCTCATCAAAGCGAATGTTCTAACTCGAGATGCTTGCACCAGCCCATAAATGGATCATTGGAGCTTGCATACTTTAATCGACATTCTTAGGATCGACAAAACCTTCCGGCTGTATCATATACAGCTCTTCCTTAAGATAACCGTTAAGGAACGCTGTTTTGGCGTCCATCGCCATATCTCATAATCATAGTATCGGCAATTGCTAACATGATTGGACGGACTTAAGCTTAGCTACGGGAGAGAAAGTCTCATCGTAGTCAATCCCTTGAACTTGCCGATAACCCTTAGCGACAAGTCGAGCTTTATAGATGGTGACATTACCATCGCGTCCGTCTTCTTCTTAAAGATCCATTTGTTTTCTATCGCTTTCGCCGATCATCGAACAAATCGGTCAAAGTCCACACTTTGTTTTCATACATGGATTCTATCTCGGACTTCATGGCTTCTAGCCATTTGTTGGAATCTGGGCCGCCATCGCTTCTTCATAGTTCGAAGGTTCACGTTGTCTAACAACATGATTTCCGGGACAGGGTTGCCGTACCACTGCAGTGCGGGCGTGTCCTAGTGGACCTCTGAAGTTCGATAGTAACTTGATCCGAAGTACCTTGATCATCATCATGAATTTCCTCTTGGTTGGTGTAGGCATCACAGGAACATTTTCTGAGCTGCACTACTTTCTGTTCAAGAGGTAGTACTTCATCGAGTTCTACTTTCCTCCACTTACTTCTTTGAGGAAAACTCTTTTCGAGAAGATTCCGTTCTTGGCAACAAAGATCTTGCCTTGGATCTAAGGTAGAAGGTATACCCAAAGGTTTCCTTAGGGTATCCTATGAAGCGCATTTTTCGACTTGGGTTCGAGCTTTTCGGGTTGAAGTTTCTTGACATAAGCATCGCATCCCCAAACTTTTAGAAAGCGACTTAGGTTTCTTCCCAAACCATAATTCATACGGTGTCGTCTCAGCGGTTTAGGCGGTGCCCTATTTAAAGTGAATGTAGCTGTCTCTAGGCGTATCCCCAAAATGATAGCGGTAAATCGGTAGAGACATCATAGACCGCACCATATCCAATAGAGTGCGATTCTGACGTTCGGACACACCATTCTGTTGAGGTGTTCGGGCGGCGTTAGTTGTGAAACGATTCCACATTTTCTTAAGTGTGTACCAAATTCGTGACTTAAATATTCTCCTCCACGATCTGATCGTAAGAATTTTATCTTTCGGTCCGTTGATTCTCTACTTCATTCTGAAATTCCTTGAACTTTTCAAGGTCTCGGACTTGTGTTTCATCAAGTAGACATACCCATATCTACTCAAGTCATCTGTGAGTGAGAACATAACGATATCCTCCATGAGCCTCAACGCTCATTGGACCCACACATCGGTATGTATGATTTCCAACAAGTTGGTTGCTCGCTCCATTGTTCGAGAGAATGGAGTCTTGGTCATCTTGCCCATGAGGCATGGTTAGCATGTGTCAAATGATTCATAATCAAGAGACTCCAAAGTCCATCGGCATGGAGCTTCTTCATGCGCTTGACACCAATGTGACCAAGGCGGCGGTGCCACAAGTATGTGGGACTATCGTTATCAACTTTACATCTTTTGGTATTCACGCTATGAACATGTGTAATACTAAACTCGAGATTCATTAAGAATAAACCATTGACCATCGAACATGACCATAAAACATATCTCTCATATAAATAGAACAACCATTATTCTCGGTTTAAATGAGTAGCCATCTCGCATTAAGCGAGATCCGGATACAATATTCATGCTCAAACTTGGCACCAAATAACAATTATTAAGGTTCATAACTAATCCGTGGGTAAATGAAGAGGTAGCGTGCGTGCGGCGATCACATCGACTCTGGAACCATTCCGCGCGCATCGTCACCTCGTCGCCCTGATCTCCGCTTATTCCGCTCCTGCTGTGAGTTACAAATATGAGCAGCGGCACGGTATCAAATACCCAGGAGTTACTACGATTCTGGTAAGGTACACATCAATTACATGTATATCAAATATACCTTTGGTGTTGCGGCCTTCTTATCCGCTAAGTATTTGGGGCAGTTCCGCTTCGGTGACCCTTCCCTTGCAATAAAAGCACTCGGTCTCGGGCTTGGGTCCATTCTTTGACTTCTTCGGCAACTTGCTTGCAGGCGGCAACCTCCTTGCCGTCCTTCTTGAAGTTCTTCTTGCCCTTGCCCTTCTTAAACTTAGTGGTCTTATTGACCATCAACACTTGATGTTCTTTCTTGATTTCAACCTCGGCTGACTTCACATAGAGAACACTTGAGGAATGGTCTTTACCATCCCCTGCATGTTGTAATTCATCACAAAGCTCTTGTAGCTTGGTGGGAGCGGCCGGAGGATTCATCAATGACCGCCTCATCGGGGAGGTTAATATTCAGGTTTGGGTCATACGGTTGTACAACAGACATCTTGAGAATGTGCTCCTTGTGAGAACTGTTTTCCTCCATCTTACAACTATAGAACTTGTCGGAGATGTCATATCTCTCGACCGAGGCGTGAGCTTGGAAAACAAGTTTCAGCTCTTGAACATCTCATATGCTCCGTGATGCTCAAAGCGCTTTTGGAGCCCGGTTCTAAGCTGTAAAGCATGCCGCCTTGAGCGAGGGTAGTAATCATCGACGAGACTGCCAAGCATTCATAATGTCTTGGTTCTGCAGGGGCGGGAGCTTCACCTAGCGGTCCTTCTAGGGCGTATTGTTTCTGGCAGCTATGAGGATGATCCTCGGGTTCGGACCCGTCCGTATAGTTCTTGCCGTCATCTTTCAGCTTGGTTTTCTCTAGGAGCAGCGTTGAAGTTCAAGTTGACATGGCGTTGGCCATTTGATCTACAAGACATATAATTCAAAGTTTTAGACTAAGTTCATGATAATTAAGTTCATCTAATCAAATTATTAATGAACTCCCACTTAGATTAGACATCCCTCTAGTCATCTAAGTGTTACGATCCAGTCAACTAGGCCGTGTCCGATCAACACGTGAGGACGGACTAGTCTGCGTCGATGAACATTCTCATGTTGATCGTATCTTCCATCGACTCGTGTTCGACCTTTCGGTCTCCGTGTTCGAGGCCATGTCTTCACATGCTAGGCTCGTCAAGTTAACCCTAAGTGTTTACTGCGTGTGTAAATCTTGCTTACACCCGTTGTATGTGAGCGTAAGAATCCATCACACCGATTAACACGTGGTGCTTAGAAGCGACGAACTGTAGCAGGTGCCGCATTAGGGAGAACACTTCTTGAAATTGTTCTAAGGATCATCTTATTTACTACCGTCGTTCTAAGTAAACAAGATGCATAATCATAATAAACATCACATGCAATTATAAAGTAGTGACATGATATGGCCAATATCATATAGCTCCTTGATCTTCATCTTGAGGCTCCATGATCATCTGTCACGGCATGACACCATGATCTCCATCATCATGATCTCCATCATCGTGCCTCCATGAAGTTGTCCGCCAGCGACTACTTCTACTTCTATGGCTAAGCGTTTAGCAATAAAGTAAAGTAAATTACATGGCGTTCTTCAATGACCATGAGTCATACAAAAATAAAGACAACTCCTATGGCTCCTGCGGTTGTCATACTCATCGACATGCAAGTCGTGATTCCTATTACAAGAACATGATCTCATACATCACAATATATCATCATTCATCACAACTTGGCCATATCCGTCACATGACAATTGCTGCAAAAACAAGTTAGGCGTCCTCTAATTGTTGTTGCATCTTTTACGTGGCTGCAATTGGGTTCTAGCAAAACGTTTTCTTACCTACGAATAACCTGGCGTGATCTTGTCAACTTCTATTTACCCTTCATAAGGACCCTGTTCATCGAATCCGCTCCACTAAAGTAGGAGAGCGAGACACCGCCAGCCACCTTATGCAACTAGTGCATGTTAGTCGGTGGAACCGGTCTCACGTAAAATGCGTGTAAGGTTGGTCGGGCGCTTCATCCCACAATACCGCGGAAGCAAGAAACAACTAGTAATGGCAAGTAAGTTGACAAGATCCACGCCCACAACAAAATTGTGTTCTACTCGTGCAAAGAGAACTACGCATAGACCTAGCTCATGATGCCCTTTGTTGGGGAGCGTTGCGAGAAAATTAAAATTTTTCTCTGGTTTCACCAAGATCCATCTATGAGTTCTACTAAGCAACGAGTAGCAGGAGAGAGTTTGCATCTACATACCACTTGTAGATCGAGTGCAGGCGTTCGAGGGTGGTGATGATGAAGGCGTTCCCAGCGTGATTCCGATCACCGATGACCAAAGTCTTGAAAGGACAGCACCTCCGTGTTCAACACGTGTGCGGAGACGATGGCGTCTCCTCCGTCTTGATCCAGCAAGAGTGAAGGAGAGGTTGAAGAAGACAATTCCAATGGCAGCACTGACGGCGTGGTGCAGGTGGTCTGACAGTTCTCGGCGGGGCCGCCAAGCTTGCGTGGAGAAAGAGAGGTGTTGGGAGGGAGGGGCTGCGCCTTCAAGCTGTTGGCAGCCCTCCCCACCCCTCTATTTATAGGAGGAGGGGTCAAGGGGCCGGCCATCTAGGGTAAACCCTAGATGGGCGGCGGACAAGGGAGGAGGAGGGTGGCTTGCCCCCAAAGCTAGGGCGCCCCTTTGGGTTTCCCTCCCAAACCCTAGCCGCATGGGCCTAGGTGGGGGCGCACCCAGCCCACCAGGGGCTGGCTCCTCTCCACTTAGCCCATGTGGCCCCGGGAGGTGGCCCCTCGGTGGACCTCGGAACCCTCCGGTGGCCCGTACTTTACGGTATACCCCGAAACTTTCAGAGTCCGTTTAACCACTTTCCATATATAAATCTTTACCTCCGGACCATTCCGGAACTCCTCGTGACGTCCGGGATCTCATCAGGGACTCAGAACAACATTCGGTAATCACATACTTGTCTTCCTATTAACCCTAAGCGTCACGAACCTTAAGTGTGTAGACCCTACGGGTTGGGAGACATCTGAACATGACCGAGACTACCTCAAGTCAATAACCAACAGCGGGATCTGGATACCCATGTTGGCTCCCACATGCTCCTCGATGTTGTCATCGGATGAACCACGATGTCAAGGGTTCAAGCAACCCGTATTCTATTCCCTTTGTCGGCGGTATGTTACTTGCGAGACTTCGATCGTCGGTATCCCAATACCTCGTTAGTCTCGTTACCGGCAAGTCACTTTACTCGTACCGCAATGCATGATCCGTGACCGGACACTTGATCACTTTGAGCTCATTATGATGATGCATTACCGAGTGGGCCAGTGATACCTCTCCGTCATGCGGGTGACAAATCCAGTCTCGATCCGTGTCAACCCAATGGTCACTTTCGGAGATACCTGTAGTGCACCTTTATAGTCACCCGATTCGTTGTGGCGTTTGATACACCAAAGCACTCCTACGGTATCCGGGGTACACGATCTCATGGTCTAAGGAAGAGATACTTGACATTGGAAAAGCTCTAGCAAAGCGAACTACGATCTTTGTGCTATGCTTAGGATTGGGTCTTGTCCATCCGTCATTCTCCTAATGGCGTGATCCGTTATCAATGACATCGATGTCCATAGTCGGAAACCATGACTATCTGTTGACCAACGAGCTAGTCAACTAGAGGCTTACTAGGGCGTATTGTAGTCTATGTATTCACCGTGTATTACGATTTCCGGATAATACAGTTATAGCATGAATAAAGACAATTATCATGAACAAGGAAATATAATAATAATGCTTTTATTATTGCCTCTAGGGCATATTTCCAACATAAGGACCCAAAGCATAAACATAGTTTAAATCGGCTCCCAGCCCATTTCGTGAAACCGACTCTTAAGAAGCGGCTTGCCGTTTTACCCACATTGCTTGACTCTAAAATGGCCAAAATACTTGCCTTCTCCAAGTAGCAGAGCACATGACCGAGACGGCAATCCATGAGCGAGGCGGTTGCCCGGCAACAAGGCGGCATCTAAGGGAAGAAGCGGCAGGGAAAAAAGCCACAAGAGCAATAAGCAAGGAAGCATGAAATTAGAATAATATTTACACAAACTTAGGCCCTTTTCCGGATCTTGAGCGAGAGGTTCAGAATACACCCTTGGGTGGAATTGTATGCGAATTAACAAAGTTCTTTGAAAGACTAACAAGCAGATAAAATAAAAGCCAAAGCGTTGGCCTAAGAAGCAGCGGATGGGGTTGGAAGGCGGGAGGCGGCGTCATCTTGAGGCGGCTGGCTAGGCAATCTCGGTTTGATCGTCTCACGGCAGCGGTTAGCTCGGATAAGTAGCGACTTCGTTCTTGGGCCTTGGTCGGCTGAGGCTGGCCGCCCGCTCCGTCTTCAGCGCCTCCATGCCGTCTCCGTCCTCCGCCTCGTCTTCATCCTCGGTCTTGGAAATCGATCACCTCCGCGAGTCCTCGCCGTGAGTCCGGGTTCATCCCGAACCACTCCGCGGTGCCTCTCCACCGTCTTCAGCCGCTCGGGGGCGAAAGGCTGCTGGTATCCGTATAGTCGGCGATCGCCGCCTTGTCTCGACAAGGGTGCCCTCCGTGGCATGCAGCTCTGCCTGGGCTTCTGACCGGAATGCGGCCAGCCGGTCCAGGTCGAGCCTTGGATACCATGTCTTGACAAACTCCAGGGCTCGGCGAGCTCCAGCCCGAGCCGCGGAGCCCTTCCAAGCTTCAAGGCGCCCAGCCGCGACCTCCAGCCAGTCGGCGGTCCGGCTTTGGGAGTGCTGAACCGGCATGTCCGCCCGCAGGCAGCAATCGCTGGGCCCGACACAGCTGAAGGCGGCGCGGCATCCGATGTGCCGGCAGCTTGAGCGAGCCTCAATGCTCGGGAGCTGCTCGTCGTCAAAGTGCAGAGGCGTTGGCTGTGATCTCGGCGCCACCGCCCTCCGCGCCTCGCGTTCGGCCTCGATGGCCTGATTGGCCACCTGCTTGTGACCAGGGAAGAAGTCTGCCAAGAAGAAGAAGAAAAAGCAAGTTAAGCGGGAGCCGGCTTAACCCATGAGCGGCAGCAAAAGAAAGTAAAGCAAACTTACCGCCGGCGATATCTTTGATTTCATGGAAGCGGAGGTCAGCTGCGCTTCCTTGTCGGTCGAGGCGGGCCTTCGCTCTCAAATTCGGCGGAAGGTGGCCTCTTTCTTCTCCGCCTCGGCCCGCGCCGCCTTGGCAGCTCCCTCCTCTCCGCCCGGCTCGCGTAGCCAGCAGAGTCGCGCTCTCTGACAAGCTTGCGCCTCCTCCTCTTTGGCGCGCAAAGCGGTCTCGGCTGTACCCAACTGCTGCCCCCATGAGCGGCGTTGGACTCTGAAGAATAAAAAAAGAAGAAGGGCGCAAAGTTGTCGATCAAAGTTCGCGGGGGAAGATCCGGCCGACTGTGCGCGCGATCGTCCGAATCTCGGGGACTACAGCCAGCAGTCATGAGGGCGCCCGAAGAAAAAAACTCACCTCGGCTCCTCGCCCGGTCAGCAGCCAGCTTGTTCAGTTCTTCAGCGTTGCGGTTGAAAGCGGTAGCCTTGAGTTGTGATATTCTGTAACAAGGATTCGAGACACATATAAAAACTTGGAAGTAAGCAAATAAAGTTCGGGCGCTTTGCTCGACCTTGACCGAAACTTCGAGGACTACACCCGTGGGTCTTATTGGCCTTCCCACGAAGAAGATCAAGAAAAATTGGAAATGAAACATACCCTTACGGCGGATCGCGGCCTTGGTCATGGCCAGAAAAGGTTACGGAGCGGCGCCTTCACTGCAGCCGCTTGGGCGTCGAGGCGCCCGTGTTCAGCAGGCCCGTGCGCCTCCTCTCACCCCACCAGCAGGCGTGGCGCTTATAGCCTCGGCGTCGAGAGGATGGCGAGCTGGCGGCGCCCGGTCTCCAAAAGCGTGGCGCGAGTCGCCTTCTAAAAACGGCGCCCTTGGCGGCGACAGAAAAAGCAGCTGCGCCTTACAGCTTCATCGTCGGTCGGCCTTGCAGGTGAGTCCGCGGCTGTTTACCTCACGCACCTCGGGCTGCGGCGAGGTGTGCGCAGCCTTCGGCGAAGACCTCGCCGCCTTCCCTCCCTGCGGCGGGGACCTCACCACCACTCCCTCCGTGACCCGTGAACTCCGGCGGTGGTGGCGCTGAGCTCAGCCCGGAGTAATGACAGCGCCGGCCCGAAGGTCTGCGGCCTCCTCGGCTTGCCTTTTACTGCGATGGCGGCAACATTGCCTTCTCGGCCTCCGCCTTCTCTCGATGGCGGCCTCCTCCTCGTCGCGCTTCTCCTGCGCATTTCGCTCTGTTGCCTCCCGGGCTGGCCCTGAGTCAACCCGCCAGCTAACTGGCGGGCGTCTCGGCCGACCCCATGGCGGAGGTGGCGGCGACCCTCTCAAAGTGAGGGCCACGATGAGAAAAAAGGACATGAGAAGACTAGGGGCAAGGCGGACGAGAAGAAACAAGACAGAATAAAAAAAAGATACTTACGCGGAGACCAGCGGTGGTTTCTTCACCTCCTTGCGAGCAGTTAGCCTTCCTTGTTGCTTCTTCGCGTTGAGTCCTGGCGGCCGCTCCTGATTCTCTTGGCCTGGCAGCTTGGCTGACTCGGCCCGGCCCGTGCTTCTTCAGCGCGCCTCGGCCCCCAAGGGCGGAGGAGCTCGCGCTGGATGGCCGGCTCTCTGCTGGCCGGCGGGTGACTTCATCATCGGGCGGTCTGCAAAAGTGGCGAGGGCACGAAGTCGTCGGCCCCTCCCCCTCCTCGACATCGGCCTCCATCGCCCGCCACGCCCAAGTCGGGGTCGTCGGCGTCGCTCTCCGCCAGTCGGGGGCGAATTCATGAGCCCGGCCCCATGGCGCCCGATCGAGGCGGCATGAGAGGATACGAGTCGAGAAAAGACCAAGAAAGTAAGAGCGGATCCGGCTAACGAAGAGACAGAAGAAGCAAGAGACAACTTACCATCGGCGAGAGTTGGCGGCGAGTATGGCTCCTTGCCGAAATGCCATTCCTCCGAGTGAGTCGCGATTCGCCAAGAAGTTCACCGTGTCCACCACCTCGCGTGGGGCATGGGATCTAGCTTCGCCCGTCCCCACGCCCCATGATTTAACCCATGGCGTTCTGCCGCGATAACGGCGTAGAAACCAACCGCCGCCGCGACCGCGGCCGGATCCACTTGTCGTCGGGGCCGCGGTAATGGCGGGCCCGCTTTGACGGGCCCATCTTGTCCGCAGCGTGGGCTGGCGAGCTTGGCGGCCCGCGTGGCGTCGCGTGGCGAGCCACAGCGGCTGCGGGAAGCTTATCGAGCCACGCCGCCCGGATCCCTGCGACCTTGAAACCTTTGAAAGCAAGGCGGCCCCTGCAAAGCCGACTCCGAGATGGAGCGGCGGGCGATCGGTTCTTCCATCAAAGGGATGAAGGCGCCGAGGCTCCTCGACGGGCTGCCCTCGGCGCCTCCCGGCCGGGGACTCTTGCCGAAGTAATGGACTCTGGTGGCGAACCCGAGCCCATGAACCTTCAAAACATCGAGGCAGGCTCGCCCCTCAAGACCCAAGACAAGGGCCGCCTTGGAGAGTCGGCAAGAGAGTCGCCGCCTACCCTCTGGGCGATTCCCGAGGCAGCCTCAAGACAAGCCGACTTTGGGGCCAGCGACCTCGAAGCAAGCCGACTCAAAGCGGCGACCTCCATCGAGGCCGGCTCACGAGGTCGTCGCCCCGACCACCACCTCGCGCTGGCGACTCTGGCGGGATGGGGTAAGGCTGCTATGCGGCCCATCCCTACCCTGCCCATAAAGGGCAGGTATGGCTCTCTGTAGCCGTCCGTGCGGAGATCTCCGTCCGGCGCCCAACCTTGTTCTCCACGCCAGCCACGACATCGTGCAGTGGGAAGATTCCTGTGCCCGCGATGGCTGTCTGTCGACCGAAGATGGCGGGACCCGCTGTCGGCGAGAATGCGAAAACGGCGAGCGCCCCAAAACCGGACCCGTTGGAGTCGGCCTCGAAGTCGGCCGGCCCCTCCCGGGCCCCAGCGCCATTAACGAACAAGATGGAGAATGGCAGCGGTGATCGCCCAGCGGCGGCAGCACTATTGCCATAACCCCATGACCAAGCTTCGCGTCATTAGAAGCAGCTCGATAATCTACAACCGACAAGACCCGCGCCCGCGGACAAAATTGTCGGCGCCATGATGGGCCGTCGGTGAGGCCCACTAGTCGGCAGGGCCCAGAGAGTCGGCGGAAAAGCGGTGACTTAGAGGCCCGGCGGCTTGGACCCACACCCAGCCGGATTACCGTTGTACCCCGGAAGCAGGCCTATATAAACCCCAGGCACCCATGCAAAGGTTGGAAGCTAGTAGTTTTAGACACACACATAGAGGAGAGAAAGAGCAAGTCGTGCCTTCTCCTTACTCACCCGAACAGCTCAAGGCCTCTTGAACCCACTTTGCCATAGTGATCATGCGGAGACCCTTGAGCAGCGATGGGGTGTTATCTCCTCGGAGAGCCACGAAGCTGGGTAAGATTCACGGCGTGCATGTCTTTGCCTCATCCGTTTCGAACACGGCGACGTTCTACTCGCCCCCTCCATGATAAGCCATCCTTTGGCATATATACGCACCGACCCTACACGCCCTACCGTTCCCGTCGCTTTGCCGTCAGCGCCGCCATCGGCCCGGCGAAACGAGCAACAGCTTTCGTCCCGGCATCAAATGCGTAAGGCGAGGCGGCGTACCGCTTCTCCTTCGCTTTCGCCCGGCTGGTTCTTCGTCTCGCGTGCTCAGCGCCCCATGAGGCTCGAGCTGCGCTCATCGCGGCAAGCGAGCTCCTGCGTTACCGGCCCGTCGGCAGCGTGTATGAAGAGTGGCTCGGCCGTGTCGCCCGAGCTTCGTCGGCGCCCGCGAAGGCTCCCCAGCGCCATCCTTCTCACTGCACGCGCCCGCCTTGCGGCGATGAAACTCGGCGCCTCGGCCGCCTCCCCCCCTCAAGCGCCACAGCCCCAAAGCGCGTGGCCTGGCGGAACCCGCCGTCCGGCACCGGTAGCGCAGCAAGCGAAACTGCCAAGGTCCCTCGCCCCAAGCTGCCGAGTGCTCCTGCACCGGCCCGTCCGCGACCAGCGCTCCTGCTCCAGCCACGCCAAGACCCAGCGCTGCTCCCAGCGGCAGCGCATGGGGACCCGCAAGACCAGGCCCTTCGTCACCAAAGGCCTCCGTGTAGCCCGCTGGCTGTCAGCGCCTTCACCGCCCGAGCTACATGGCGTCGCGCATGGCCCGGCAAGTTCAAGCCAGACCTGCCTCCTCGCTTCGGCCAGCACGGCCGACCCTGCGGAGTTCCTCCAGCTCTATGAGCTAGGCATCGAAGCCAACAGCGGGGACGAGAAGGTCATGGTGAACTGGTTTCCCATGGCGCTCAAGGACGGTGCCCGCACTTGGCTCCTGAACCTGGCTCCTGGCACGATCTCCTCCACAGGGGCGAGATGCGCACCCGCATCATCGCCAACTTCAAGGCACTCGCTACGGGCCTCCTGCCGTGGCGACATCGCCCGCATCAAGCGACAGCAGGAGAGACCTTGCGAAGTACATCGGCGCTTCAACAACGCCGCCTCAAGATTCCCAAGGTGACCGAGGAGGCCATCATCTCAGCCTTCTCCAGAAGGTGTGCGTGGCGTCAAGATGAAGGAGGGCGGCGATGCATGAAGACCTGTGCACATCCTGGAGCTGTTCAACTTGGCGACCAAGTGCGCCCGGGAGACTAAGGAAGGGCGCCTTTCCCTCCTCGAGCTACCGGCCGGCTGACCCGGAAGAGAAGAAGCCCAAGGTCGAGGGCGTGAAGCGCAAGAGGGCTGCCGTGCTTTCATGGCGAGCAGATACCTAAGCGAGGCGAGATCAGCTCGAGTCCTCCAAGGGCAGCCGGTATTGTGTGCAACACGACCTCCACACCCACAACACCAATGAATGTCAAGAACTCTGAGCCGTGCGAGAAGGGCGAATCGGTCGACGCCCCGACCGCAGTGATCGAGGCTACGACCAAGGAGGAGGAAGAAACGTAGGACGCTGGGAAGACTGCGGTCCTCGCCAATGGTGGCGTGACCGACCTCGCGAGGACCGCTGGCAGGATCAGCCTCACGAGGGAGGTTGGAGGGACCCGCCTTGCGAGGGAGGCTGGAGGGATCAGCCTCGCGAGGATCGCCCGCAAGGCAACGCAGGCCTCCCTCCTCTGCCACGACGGCCAAGGAGAAATGAAGACCACCATCAGGACGAGGGGGCTGGGGGCTTCCGGGCAGCGATCGCTTGCATCTGAGGCGGGAGCTGAAGCCCCAGCCTCTCAACGCATCTTCAAGCAGTTAGCCTGTGAAGTGAATGCAGTCCTCCCCAAGCTCGAAGGCACGCCCTCTCGGGTGGTCGATTGTGCGCCATCACGTTCAGCTCAGCGGATCAGCTCAAGTCTGGCGGCCTCGGCGGAGTCTTCCGATGCTTTGCTCCCCAATCGCCGACAGCGTGCAAGTCACGGGACCCTCGCCGATGGCGGAGCAGGGCTCGGTGTCCTGTCCGTCGAGGCGTTCAACAATCTCCAAGTGCCTTACAATCAACTACAGCCACCCAAGCCTTTCTCGGAGTCATCGATGGCTCCACTTCGATTAGGCGAGATCCCCTTCTGTCACCTTGCCGCGACAACTACCGCACCGAGCTCGCCGACTTTAGCGTCACCCACATTACGCCTTCCATACAATGCCATCCTCGGGTACCCAGCTCGGCCAAGTTCATGGCCGTGACTCATCCGCAGCTGGCGTCCTCAATATGCCGAGGCGGCGGAGTCATCACGGTGCCTTGTGAAGAGAGGCGCGGTGTGCACCACAGGCGTGCTTTTCAAGCTGCGTCACTTGAAGACCCAGATCGCAGGAGCGGGAGGCTCCCCGAGGCTTCTCCCAAGAAGAAGACATCTCTGGCCCGACCCTCGGGAGCAAGCCCCTCGGGGTCAGCGCTGTTCAGGGGCACCTCATTACATCGCATAGGAAGGCACGCCCGGCGCCCTCCTCGAGCAAGGCTCGGGGGCTCTCTCCTGGAGGGCCACCGACTTTGCTAAGATCGCGAGGGAGGCGCTTGGGCACCACTTGGAGGCGTGTTTCAAAGAGTCAAACCCTCTGGAGTTCGCCAGCCAGATCATTCAGGAGCCGCAGGAGTCAAGAGTCATGAGTGACAGCCGCCGCTTACCCGCCGTAGCTCCCCATCCAGGCGAGGATGGTGGGTTGCGTGTCTGCATTGACATACCAGGGCTCAACCGAGCCGCCTCTCAGGAGCGCCTCTGGCCCTCGCGAGTGGGGCATTGTGAAGGTCCACCCCACAACTACGTTCGCATGCCTTACGGTTTGCTGAACGCAGCTGCCACACGCCAGCGCCTCATAGGAAGCATCCTGGAGGCTCAAGAGGCCAGGCGTTCCAGATCTGGCGGAGATGGAGATGGTCGCGAGAGCCACCAGCGCCTCCGGGCCTCCGAGGCTCTGGGCTTGGGGCTCGTGAAGATCCTTCCGCAGCCCACGGCGTCCGCTACTTCAGCATCCCTTCGTCTTCAACGTTATCAGGTGACATCCTTCGAGTTTCATTTTCAGCTGGGAGCGCCCCCAGGGCTGCATCATTCCCAGGCCGAGTGGGTCCGTCCCTGCGGCGTGTATCTCTTTTTCTTCATGCTCCTAGCTTACTTTATTGGGGGCGCCCCTCGGGCTGCATCATCCCCAAGTTGCTCGGGCCAGACCCAGCGATGTCTGCCTTCCCTGCACCTATCTAAATGAACTTGCTCCTTCGTGATTAACGTGGTTGACCTAGTCGCCTGCTCGATTGACACCAACTGATGGAGTTGCTCCCTAACGGCACGACGCTTGCGCATGGGTCCGTCCCTGCAACGCCGACAAACCTGAATGGCCGAGCTCTGGCCACGGCATCCCCGCATGGCGCCACCTCGTCAAGCCTTCAGTGCCTCGTCACCCCTCCGGAGCAACCAACGGCTGACCGTCTCTTGTCATGGAGAACTCTTGTTCTTCTTGTGATGAGCCTCAGGATCTCTTCAAGGAGCAGCGCCAGGCGAGGCCCTCACAGCGACTTCTTCACTCTCGTCCACGCGAACTGCTTGCACGTTAAAGGGGGGGTACCTGAGCATCGCGACTCATGGGCTTCTACTGGCTCTCCAGCCCTCACCCTCTGGCCTAGTCCACGACATCGCGACCTGGCATACCAGCGACGGCTGAGATCCGCTCGAGGGCCGGGACCCGAGGACGTAGAGTAGAAAGGGGAGCAAAGGCGAGAGGGAAGAGGCACGCGGGGATCTCGCCAGGGAACTCCTCGTCTGCCGATGCGCGGACCTAACGCCGCACGAGGAAGTGGTTCCTGACTCCCGAGATAAGTCATCCTCCGGAAACACTAGCTCTCGCATCACCGACCTTGTACCTAAGGCAATCCCGTGTTAACAACGTCGCGCTCCTTTCTCACCGAACGATGGCTGCTTGAGCGCTAAAGGGACCTCCACGAGCATCGCGACTCAGGGGCTCTTCTTGGGCGCCGGCGCTCACCTCTGGCCTTGACCACGACATTGCGACCTGGCATACCAGCGGCGGCTGAAGCCTGCCTTGGGACCGGGACACAGTCGGTATGAGCATCAAGCTCGTGAGGTTGAAAGGAGGAACTGAGCAAAGGCGGAATGAGCATCTCGTACTACTTCACGACAAGGATCATATTAACAAATAGAACCACATGCACCTTACAAGCACCCACGGGCGTTTTTCGATTCCTCGCGAGGAGCAGAGGAGCAGATCCTAAAGAACGCTAACTACGCGCCTCCGCAAGAGCGCCATCATCAGCAGTGGGCACGGGCACCGGCGCCAACCCATCAAGATCGGGCGGCGGCTGGCGAGCCCGCCCTGCTCCGCGAGCGGCCCAAGCTCGGGGGCTCGTAGTTGTCATCGCTCGTCTCCGGAGTCGCGAAGAGCTCGGCGGAGTCGATGGATCCTCCGACACCTCCGTCGCCTGAGGAGCTGCTGAGGGAGTGACCGGCGCGCCTGGTCCTCTCCACGGCGGGGCCCCGACCACCTCTCTCAGGGCAGCACTCCAGCCGGCGTCCTTCCGCGTCGAAGACCTTGAAGAACATCCGCAGGCGCCGTCGTACTCGGTGGATCGCGGGCGCCCTCGTCCTGCAGACCGGGCGATCTCTCCCACCTGAGTCATGAAGACCTTGCCGGGCGGCGACCACGACCTCCGCTTGATCGCAAAGGTGCTGCAGCCGGCGTGCTGCAGCGAGCTCCGAGATCCCTCTACGGAATCGCGAAGCGAAGGAGGAGGAAGGCGAATCCAAGACTGAGGAGGCATGGCGGCGTGGAGCACCAACTCTCGGGAGGAGCCCTCAGCATGGACTCCGGGGGGAACAACGCGCACCGCCGTGACCCGCCGACGGCGACATCGTCCATGGCGCTCGGCGGCAACTCCTTCAGGGCCCTCAATGCGGGCGTACAAGGGCAGCGGGAACCCTGGCGGCGGCTGCTCGTACCAAGGCCTCGACACCTCCTGCCGGGCGCCCTCGTCTCGATGGCAGAGGGCTAGCCGTTTCTCCGGCGGAAGCGGGTCAGGACCCTCTCGGGAAGCCTTTCCTTTCTCTTCCGCGGAGAACCGGCGGATCGGAGCCATTGCTGCAAAATGGAGCAAGGGAAGGAGAACCAAGAAGAGATGGACCGGAAGGGCACGCGTCGTTCCGTACTTATAGCCGGGGAAGGCCAACCGTCAACCTCCACGATCACAGGTAATCATGACCCGCTTTGCATGCAGGGACTTGTCAATTCGTGCGATCGCCCGGCGTCGTGGGGAAGCGAGGCCCACGTCCAATCAACCGCCACGTGGCGCCCGAGGCCGTAGGCTGTTAGAACTCTGGCGCTCGCCTGCCCCCTTCTTCTCTGCTCAGCCAAGTCGGTATGCCTTGGGCCGGAGCTCTTGTCGGCGTTCAGGGAGCAGGGGTACCCAGACTTGCTGCACTGCGGCTGCGGCGTGGCTCAAAGGGTGGCCTAGCATGGCCCATCTTCATCGGCACAAGCTCAAGACCCTCGCGAGGGCAAGCCTCATGAGGCGAATGACGAGAAGCTTCCTCGAGGCAGCCTCGTCAGGCTGGCTCGCGAGAGGCGTGAGATCAAGGCGGGGTACCTCACGAGGTGCCCATGATGCAAGCCATGGCGACCAAGAGGCGCCAGGTGGGCGCCAGCCAGCAGTGTCCTCATTTCCTCTTTGGTGCAAAGGAGGCAAGCGCGGCGAGAGCATCAAGCAAAGGCAACCATTTGATGCAACAAGACCAAGACCAACACAACGGCAGGAAGGAGGTCATCGTGGAGCCCAAGCTGGCGTCACCGTCGAGCCTTTGACAGCGAGGACCAACTTTAGTCGAGATAAGTGTACTAGATGTTCCCCTTCAAAATGGCCAATTGTTGGCGCCCTTCCCGCCTCAATATTTTGGAAGGGCCGGGGCCTTTGCCTATAAATAGGACTAGCCACCCACAGGGTAGAGGCATCGGCATCTAGGATCCGAGAATCGAGCGAGCTAGAGATCAAGCAATCTAGAGAGAGAGAGCTACCGAACTCCCCTAGCAGTTAAATCAGCCTGGCGAAGAACAGACCCTCATGAGGCTGTTCTTCCTTGTATCGTTCATCATCAGCCCCTAAGGCAATCCACCACACCACACACTGGAGTAGGGTATTACACCACAATGGTGGCCCGAACAAGTATAAACCTTGTGTCTCTTGTGTTGCTCTCTTTGTAGTTTAGATCCTTGCGAGGGGATGAGGTGCAGGTAGGTAGGGGATGAGATCTCCGCGTGCACCCCAGAGTTCGAACCTAGAGGGTCTGCCGGAACCCGAGATCCGACAGCCGGTTCCTTGGGAGTCGGCCCTCTTGTGGACTTCTCCCTGTAGGTTTTAGGGCCGGGCCGCCTCTTGATAGCCGGCCTGAGAGTCAGCCGGCCGGGGGAAGGCGGCCCCGCGTCTTGGATGTTGGAGGGCTTGATTGGCTTATAATTTTTTCAGAGGTCCCAGGGGGAGCTGGCTTGGCTACCCATGGTCATTTACTCTGACAGTTCTACTAAAATAAAATGGCATCACCGCCATGACAATTCGATGACACTGTACAAAAGGAAATGACTTAAGGTTACATCATGATGTCAGGTATGTACTCGACAGGCATTAGAGACAAACATACAGACCTCCTTTGATAACATAATGAACATTAATTTTAACAAAGGTGTGACTAGCTTTACCGGGATAATTTGAGTGAACTCTACACCCTCTGTTCCTTAATATAAGACGTTTTCGCGGTTCAATTTAAAGTACCCAAACGTCTAGTATTTAGAAAAACAGGTAGTAGTTTTCTTGAGCACATATCTGGGAAAGCTTGCCACACTTTATTTATGTCCATTCGCTAATGCAACACCATTCGAATACTACAAATCTACACTAATCCAGTGGCTAGTGCAACAGTAGAGTAGTTAGTTTATTACAGGGTATAGTACAATGGTTTTACTGAACAGATTTCAATAAACTCTAGCATTCGGAAGGTTTCTATAAAATTAACAATACAAAATGTAAAGGTAACAAGTTTCAACATTGGTATACTAGCTGTGCATGAGCATTAAACCAAATACAAAAGTCTGAAGGTAACTAGCAATATTAACTAATGACAGTATAAAAATTGCAAACCATGTACCTCCAAGGTAAATATCATTTCGAACTCGGGGGACCTTAAAATTGCTATCCCAATCTTGATAATCGATCAAACATAAAAACTTGATCGAGCGAATCAAGAGAACAGCCGGAGGAGGAGGTGCCCTCTTGACCTTTCCTCTTGTCTTCATAATTATGCATGCAGTTTAACCAAAATAAAATGACATCAGCGCCTTGGCATTTTGGTGACACTGTACAAAAAATTAACTTATCTCATGAAAGTGAGGTATGTAATCTATTAGCATTAACAGTGCAAAAATCTGAAGGTAGTAACAAGTTTCATCGTTGGTATACTAGCTGTGCAACAACATTAGGATGCCTTTTTTTAAAAGGGGGATCTCCCCGGCCTCTGCATCAGAGCGATGCATACGGCCATCTTATTAAACCAAATAAATAGGTTCCAACAAGGTCTCAAAGTCTCCAACTGAAAAAAGTGAAAAAGAGCTCACTCAGAGCCAAAAAATCTTTAATACATCCACAATCAACAGCTAACCCTGAAATAATCCAGTGACATTAAATCGAATTGCTTAAATTTATCGGTGGCATTAGACTGAGAGCGGCATTAGTTAAATGTGGCATCATTTTAGCAGTAGCATTGCTTGACTTGACTGCTGGCGTTATGCTAACAGCAAAAAAGTGGCAATAAGATCATGGGAGGCCCATTAGGACGGTGGGCGCACCGATCGATGTACCTCCACAGACCTGAGTGGTGAGGGAGGTATGGTTGCCCGAGCAACAAATATCCAGGCAACATATGTGGATTCGTCCCATTTTGTTCTCTTGAGCCACCTTTTTCCTATGTGAGGACAACAAATCGATCGACCTGGTCATTCTCTATTGCGTTGTCATGCCTTTCTACCCTTCCTCAACCAAGAGACACGAGACTCATTCCTTAGCTACTGATTTTCCCCTTTTTAACCTAGATCTTGGGTTCGATGCCTACTCTCTTGGACAATACAGTCTCCTTCCTTTCCTTATTCAACCCGGACATGGATTAGTCGCATGAAGTAGGGTTTCCTTTAATAGTGCAAATTATGGTTTTAAATCTGCGTGGCGTGCAGAGGCGGAGGATAGCAAATTGGGAAGATGGTGGAGTGGAAAAAGATCCACATGCAACGGCGTGGCAGATGGGGCAATAGAACAAGGGTATGGTTGAAAAGAGGTAGCATACACGAGGGTCGGCGGGAAGTGGCCGCTCGTGGTCGTCGTCCTCCGCACACCTCTGACAGCGAGCTTGGGGACGGAGGCCATCCAGCAGGCGCTAGGTCTGAGAGGACGGCCTTGTTGTCAGTGCGTGACCTCGCTCGCTGACGACGAGTGCGTCAACGCTGCACGTCCATTTCTTCCCCAGCGGATCTGTGACCACTGGTGAGGAGGGAGAGAAGGGCCGTCTTTTTTAGATCTGGAGAGAGGGTGGTAGTGTGAGAAGCAAGTGGGCAGCCCTTGGCAAGAAAGCGCTGAAGCTCCAGCCTATATATCTTTTTTATACTACTAGTACTGGAGGTGGACTAGTGGTAGAGTAGTTTATATTTTCTCCGCGTCTGATGCAGTTAGTCGTGCTTCAAAACTGAGCAGCGCGCCATTAAAAAATAAAGGTCGATAACTAATGCGGCACCTCGGCCAACGCGCCGATCGCATTTTGCGAGAAATTACACACCATGTTTCATTGACATGTGGTCCCGTTCAACATATCGGTGAGGACGGCGAGTAGTAGGAGTATTTCCGAACGGACGTGTAGGCCGGGGTGCCTCTTCATGAACCGTGGCAAACTGGCAACCGTCCACCGACTCTTTGCCTTTCCCTCTCGATTTGGAATTGCTGTCGCGCGCTCTTCCTCTCCCTCCTCCATTTTCCTTTAGCCCTTCACCCTTTCTTCTGCCATTGTTCGATCATCTTCTCCATGGAGGGAACAGGCCGGAAACGACCCCGTTATTCTTGCCCAAATCTGAAAGATGACGTGGTGGAGGAACTCATTGATCGATGCAACGTCATAACCTCGGCTAGCATGGCAGGTTCATTCAAGCCCATGCTCGACTCAACTAATAACATCATTACAAGGAACCCAAGAGTCAAAGAGCGGTTTGATCTCCCCTATCTTCTTCGCCGTGACCCTGATGACTAGCGCTGTCACGACGGAGCCCTCGTCCTGTGCAAGTTGATGCTGCTTGATAATGATACGTATGATGTTAAGATGCCATCTCTTGAGGGCAAGGCTTGGGCTGGCGCAAATGGAGATTGGGTTGTTTACATTGGGTCCAACTGCGAGTGGGAACTTGTGAATGTGTACACTCGTGACGGGTTCCACTTCCAAAAATCTCAGCAGAGACTGCCCGGAGGTTGAGCACACGGTATTATACGCATGTTCAAATACAATCATGGTGACTGTCTTCTACGGAAGATAGCAATTTGTCGAGTTCCCAACCGCTCTTGGAATTACAACAACTATGAAGTTGTTGCTATCTTGACAAGCTTGTTGCCGTCCTTGGTGGTTTGACTCGATGGTTATTGCTCAAAATCAGTTTCGTACACGGATGAGTCTTGTGATGCAATTCAATCTGAGGGCCTTGTGTTTTCTGCCACCACTGTGGCACTTTGTTTTTGCATGGCATCCTTGTAGTTTCGGTACGTTTGTATTCCACCGTAATTATAATTGTTTCATCCACATGCATGCGGGTTAGCAAGTTTCCCTTTACTAATTAACCTTGTTCTTGTGTTTCCAAGGTCCTATGAACATTCCACCACCTATACTTGAAAAAATTTATAGCCAAGGGGGAGATGACGATGGTGATGATCACGAGCATGAGGACGAGTAGCACCCATATACTCTTTGGCGCCTGGAAACTAATTCCGATGGATCACCTCTTCTTGTGTGTATACAACCCACTGATGATGTTACTGCTAAGGAAGCAGGTGTAGTCTCCCATAGTCGCACTCTCCAGACCTATTCCAATACTTGTTTCCTGGTATTCGGGATGGATACTAGTGTGCTAGCGCCAACTCCTTCTCCCTGGTACAGAATTGATAGTCTTGGAGAAAACTCGCTCTTCCTTGGACAAAACTATCCAATGATGGTGAAAGGCGATCCAACTGTTGTTGACACAACGTTACTACCATTTATGAGAAGCAACTGTGTCTATACCACGGACATTTGGGTGGTTCCCTACCCTGGTACTGATATAGTAGGCTGCTTCAGCCTGGATGATCAGCCCTGCGTTGGTCTCCAGATCGATAATGGATGGCCCGTCCCAGAGAATCACTTATGGTTCAAAGCAAGCGTTTCCAACGCCGAGGAATGGTTGAGTTGAAGTTCATTTCATTGCTTGTTATTTGTTGTGTGGTGAAAACTTTAGTATTTATATTGTATCTCGTTGTCGATGTGAGTTGATGACCTGTTGTATGTAATAAAATGATATGCCTATGATAAACTTACTAAATTTATGAATGGCTTTCGAGTCGCTTCTCTGAGTGAGTGGTGCGACGAGGCAAAAAAATATTTTCCGAATACATAATTGTACGTGCATTGCAACAGGTTATCAGATGAGGCCAATCAACAATAGTAGTACACTATTTTTACTAGCTTCACATGCTTCGCGCGTCGGGCGGGTGTTTTTACTGTAGCCATATGTTAATGTGTTCACTGTATGTAACCAGCACCTCGAATCCTCGATACTATATAGTAGGAGTAAGTAGTAGGAGTAAGTAGTAGGAGTAGTAGGGTGGCATGGGCCAGAACAAGCATTCACGTCCAGGAGTACGGTACACGCAACCAGGACGACTTCCATCTGACACCATATTATTTCTTTGAGTCCGTGCAAGAGCAATCTCTTCAACCTCGTCGTTTCTCTAACTTCAGCCATCGCGCGGCGTGCGAGGTGGGGGTTTGTCGATAGTCGGTTTCCTTAACTATGGTCCCACTTGTAAGGCCAACTCCAACGCACGACCCCAAACGGACCTCCATTTTGCACGAACTCCAACGATAATTTTGACTAGAAAAGCAAGACCAAAGAAAACAACAACCACAAGAATACATTTTACTACTCTTGTAAGTTGGATTAGTGCCTTCTCAATGCATTCATTGTTGATCTGCGGAGGCTTGATCTTGCGTGCTTCTTTCTTCTTCGAGTGTAAATAAGTAGACGTTGCTTCCTCGCATCTAGTCTCATGTCTAGCCTCTATTCTAGTAGGAGTATCAACAAGTGCACTAATCTTATCTCTAGCCTCTGTGCTAGCTAAAAGCGATAGAACATCTACTAAATTGCGCTCTATCAATATATGAATGTACTCTTCTTCGCAATACAAAAACTTGCATCCATTCTACTCCCTCCGTTGCACAATACATCCCTTCTATTTGTCAAAATATATATGTATCTAGACATGTTTTAGTATATAGGTACATCCATTTTTGGACAAATGGAAGTCAAGTATTTTGGAGCGGAGGAGTACTAATAAAATTTTAAGTTAGCACAACTAGTCTAATCCGAGAGCACAACCAAGATTTGGTGGGTTCTTCCTCCTTTTGCCGACACGTGGGACATCCAAAGATCCAGGTGCGTGTCATGAAAGAAAATAGAGTGGTATTTGAAGCCACGAGATGTGCATCTTAGTTTAAAGCGTAAATAGAATCTTACTACTCTTGAGTAACTCCAAAAGCAGCCACCGAAGATCTTTATTGGATTTGTTTTCATCACCAGCACGTCGAGGTGAAAGATGTGCGAGTTCGATGGGTCCTCTTGCGTTTTCACTGACATGTCGGGCCGCATGTGAGCAAACAGACGATGGGCTTCACACATCCGCTGGCTGGCTGAGAAGAGAGATAGAGGAGGGCTGAGCACGGACTGCAAGAAATTTGTTCTACGTACCTCGATATAGGCTCGATATAGTGGGGTGGCATGGGCCATAACTAGCATTCACGTCTAGAAGTAAGGCACACACCACCCACACGAGTCCCATCCGACACCAATTTTCTTGGAGTCCGTGCTACAACCATCTCCTCTTCCTCCTGTTTTCTCAGCCATCACGCGGTGGGTGGGGTGGGGGTTTGCCGATAGTCAGTTTGCTCAACTGCGGTCCCACTTGTAAGTGAAAATGCAACACCGCACGCATTCCCTCTTGAGCGGCGTGCCGGACCAACCGTGTGGGGTGCGACGCGAACGCGGCAGGCTTTTCCTTTTGAACTCGTAATTTGTAAAATTTGGTTCTGCTCCATGGCGCGATCGATAGTTAGAAAATAACGATTTTGCCTAGAGTAATGAGAAGTTTGGTTCTGGCGCCGTTCATGCATGGGCGCGTCGGCTGGAGGCTTACGTCAAAGTCGTCTGCGAGCTTCTTGATGACGGTGAACTTGTCGAGGAAACCGACGAGGACCTCGTCGAACAAGGAGACAAAGTTGTCATCCAAGCGGCCCCTCACCCTGGCGGCCTCAAGCAATACTACCTGGAGACGTTCCTCGGTGCCTCTAGTTGGGGTCAAACGAGAGAAGTTTCATGTTTAGTGGTTTATTGGTCCCCTTTGCATTTTGCGCCAAGTTTTGACCTTTGATCTAACTAATAAAATGTTAATGCATGTAAACAAAAATGTTGTGTAAGTCACCTTACGAAAACCAAATAATCCCAAAACACTTAGGCATGCTGCATTAACTCCCTCCTTGTTTCTTATTTCATGACATATCAACCAATGAGAAATGTGGGCCATGCATGCTTTCAATGACTTGAGACTACCAAATATGACATGAGTGTTTAGTTCATTGCATGTAATCCTATTAGTACTCTAGTTAGCAAAAAAACATTAAGTTCTCTCGCTGATAGGAATAAAACACCATGTATTTATTTAGAGAGGGAGTAGTACTAGATATTGCTAGTCAAATACTAAAATCCAGATGGACGTGGTAGTACTCCTAAATCCAGACGGTGGTGCTACTAGTACTAGTAGTAGTACTACCAATGTAGTAGTAGGAGTACTAGCACTGTACTACCCGTTGGTCAAATTATTACGTGCTGCTCCTCACAGTGAAGTGACAAGACCCTGCGCCGGAGATGACACCTGAGTATAGGCGCCATGTTCGGCATAGCATAGTCAGCCTCACTGTCTGCAGTCACTATCATAATGGCTTTAGAGCTAGCCTGCTTACAACTAGCCCTGTTCGACATAATTTCCCGTGCGTAGATGCCCGTGCATTGCACGGAACACCAAGATTGGGGGTGGACGGCTCCGGCAGCGGCCATCACGCCAAAATTTTCCACGGCCTTGGAACAAGTCCTGATTGTGAGAGACAAGGAGTTGTTTGTAAATAGGGAACAAGTGCGGCCATCTTTTTGCAAAAATGGAGAAGCTTAGTTTGTATGCGTCAGATCTAGATCCGACGGCTATTGGTGAAAGATGGGAGGCACAACATCATCACCAACTCAGGACCTGTTTGATTCGCAGGATTTTGAAAACGCAGGAATAGGACACGACAATATTACAAGTTTCAAACTGATATTACAAATGTTAGGAGTAATGTTGCACCTACGAAGAGGCAATTACTAGGAAGTTTACGTAAGAACTTTCGTTACTTTAGGTGGATGCAGCATTATCGTACAAACTAAAATCCACCGCCTCGACAAGTCACTAATGGGCAAATAAGTTTTCGAGTCTCGGCCACTTGATGTTTCAAAAACAAATTCAGCCTGCAGAGACTTTGTCATTTAGGCTTAGGCGCTTGCGGTGATCAGCACGCCATTCATTGTTGCGCCAGATAACGCAAAACCTCATTATCTTGAGCACACTTGCCTCGAAACAAAGAACACTCGCCAATTTAATCTCGGATGTGCTGCCTCGGTAGTCGATCAAATCAATTTCGTAAGATGGAGATCAAGGCATTCGATGAGATTGTTATAGTGCAGCACATTTTTCACTTTGGGTCTTTTTTATACGCAAAAGAAGAGAACATATTAGAGCAGCTGGCTGCATAAGATTGTCGTGTCATCAAGAGGTACCAATATCATTCGCTCATACGATAGGGCTGGCTGGCTAGTGATATTTTCTCTCTCTCTCTCTCTCTCTCTCTCTCTCTCTCTCTCTCTCTCTCTCTCTCTCTCTCTCTCTCTCTCTCTCTCTCTCTCTCTCTTTATGTTTCCTCTCATTTAACTAGGAGCACGTGAAGAGCTTGGGCATTTGTTGCCTTCCACTATGTGGCCGATGCCATATTTCACAAAAGTATGCCACATAATACGCATCGATGTCAAATCAAAAGATTTTGGCACCGCTCTCGTGATGTGAGAGAGTTGGCACCGCTGTGCACACAGACCCACATGTATAAAACAAATCAATCAAACCAACTACACCAGCCTCTTAGTCTCCCAAACAAGTGTTTTTATTGACTCGGTCCTCTCTCTCTCTCCCACGCAGTGTTTTTTCATTGCGTGAGTTAATTTGGCACCGGAGCAAAGTAGGTGATCCAGATTGGGGCACCAGGTGAGCAATGGAGGGGCATCGATGCCAAATGCATCACAAGTGAATTTGGCACATGTTTTGGCCTACATAGCCACTTTTGTACTCCCTCCGTCCCAAAATTCTTGTCTTAAATTTGTCTAAGTACGGATGTATCTGTTGGAGATATGCCCTAGAGGCAATCATGTATGATGATATTTCCTATGTGTTTATGAATAAAGATAGTCCTTGGACATTATCAATGATGTGTATCAGCAAGTACGTGACTTGTTTGTGGGACTATGAATTGTATGATGACTGTCCTAAAAGGTCCCTAGTCGAAAGGGTTGTGTGGACACGCAGCCGGCTAGACTGGCATATGACACGGTCAATGGCTTGGTCTCACTAGCCATGGAGCATTGGATGCTAACCGAATAATATGGACTTGGAAGGGTCTGGTCGGATCCGACGTAGTCGGATCCGAGTCGAGATAAGGTCCGAGTCGGACAGACCCAACTATGAGACGCAGCGATATGTCATCTGTGAGTCTCTAGTACAACATACGTTCTATGTCCTAAGACCTGAGCTGACGCATGTACTCGAGATGGTGATAGACTTGCTTTGGGCCGACCAAACGCTACTCCGTCACCGGGTAGTTACAAAGGTAGGTTTGGGTTTGTCAATCCCATCTTTGTGAGACATGGTCGAGCAAGATGGGATTGCCCCTCCGATCGGGAGAGATATACTCTGGGCCCCTCGTGTGATCCGACCAGAACAGCATGGCCATGCGATAAGGATTATGAGATAATCCGGATAGTGGTCGGTATCACTGGAACTAGAAAGAGGTCGGGTTAGCACAAGGATGACAGTCTCGCCTTGAGCCCGACAACATATATCGTCTGACAAAGGGAGCGAAGTGTGACACGTTATGCAGGTTCACCTAACCAGCTTCATCGCTGCGCTTGGTGGTCGGCACGCTTGCTAGAGGCCGCTACCAACCGTACAGGTCGGAGGTGATCTGAACTGTGACCAAGCCGACTTGAACCTAAGGGGTCACGCGCTTAAGGGAAGGAACCTACGAGGTCAGTTCATAGGACACTGGTCGGATGTGATCTGAACTGGACTAGGAACGTGACCGAATAGATTTTGGGCTTTAGGGTCCGTGCAAGGCCCAAGTGTTGATCCCGCGACGGACGCCTATATAAAGTGGAGGTGCGGCACACTCAGGCGGTTGATCGCTTCGGCGCTGCGACTAGGGTTTGCATGTGTTGCGAATAGCCACCTCCACTCACCGCCGACTGTGTGATCGGAACTAGCAGTTCGCCGCACGACGTTCCTCCCGCACGCGCGGATACCGTTAGAGGCGGTGCACTTGCGCCGCTCCGGCGAACTTCGTGCGTGGGATCGGACGACCGGCCGCTCGAGGAGATCGAGCGAGGAGGAGGCGATCCACGCGACGCCGCTGCCCCAACTCTTCTTCCGTTGCACGGCACTGCGCGTCTAGTGGTAACAAACTGTGATCCATCTCCCGTAGCATGTTCCTGGACGTTCTGTGCGTAGGAATTTTTAATTTGCAGTCGACGCACCCTACCGTAGAACCCTATAGTGGTATCAGAGCCTCTATTATAGGATTTGGATTCAGATCGTATGCATATTAGATATGTGGAGGCGGCAGATGAGATCTATTGTCCTTGAAGAGATCGGCTATGTGCACGGTTGATGTGATCAACTGCACATGGGGATCGTTGAGGCTATGTTTTCTGTATGTCGGGATCGATGAGGTCGTGACACGATCTACCCCTACCGGTCGGTCATCCGCCATCGGGTTAACAGTGAAACGTAAATCCGAATCGACTAACCGGCTAGCGGGACCGCCGTGTGCGTAGCGCCGTGTATTTCGTACCCGACACACAAACCGGTAGAATGCGATTCTATGCATAACTTTGTTTTGCAGGTTTGATGTGAATAGTATGGCTCAT
Source organism: Aegilops longissima (assembly GCA_021605205.1). Classification (NCBI taxonomy): domain Eukaryota; kingdom Viridiplantae; phylum Streptophyta; class Magnoliopsida; order Poales; family Poaceae; genus Aegilops; species Aegilops longissima. Next base: position 605,742,461 of record CM038680.1, read on the forward strand.
GTGTATGTGATGCATGTGTGTAATTTATACGTGGCCTGCGTGTCATGTTTGTCGACCAACGAGAGCCAAAGTGCTGTCATTATATTGTATAACGACCTGCGTGTCGACTTGTGACTCTATGTAAATTCATTACTAGTTGTAGTAGTTCGATAATAGAGATCAGGTTGGCGGCTTGGCATCCGGCGTGACAAACAAGATGGAGTTAAGTAGATGGTCATCGGAGTCGGAGCCGACACGAAGAACGTCCATGAAGGAGCCATACTATTTCACAATATGTGTTATATTTGTGATTGTTATGCTTCTTTGTTTCTATGCATGTTAAAATGATAGAATGATACCTCATGAATATCAAGTGAATTGCCATCCCCGATGTTGCACCTTCGCACGTCAAATGCGTCTAGTAGTGGGCTCATAAAATTGGGGTGCTGCTTTGGGTGTCCTTGAACTGAAGGGTTAGTGTCGGACACGGACATACCTTGCATCGAGTTAACTTGACAAGGCTATCAAAATGGTTTTGGGCCTTGTGGCAAAGAAGGTTGGGAGCAGGGTATGAGATACCTTTCCGACCGGCGAAGTCGTATAGAATACGATTAGCAAGGAGTTGCTTACGGATAGGTATGTTGGCTAGCGATGATGCTAAAGCTCACTAGTCGCATGCGCTAGTCGGATCTGAATCACCGAGAGTTTGAGGAGGATCTTGACTTGATGGGAGTATTTCTGTTTAGGCTAGAATTACTCTACATAAACACATTGCTTAGTGATTGCATGTTTTCTGTTGTAGATCAATGGCACCACCTGCTCAACCCAACTTTGCATTGAAATCAATTCTGGAAAAGGATAAACTGATTGGAACAAACTTTACCACCTGGTATAGAAATCTGAGAATTGTTCTCAAGCACGATAAAAAGGAACATGTTCTAGAGGATCCACTTCCAAAGGAACCTGCTGATAATGCTAGTGCCACAGCTAAAAATGCCTACCAGAAACTCGTTGATGAATCAACGGAGATCAGCTGTCTGATGCTGGCTTGTATGGAGCCCGATTTGCAACAGCATTTCGAAAATGTTGAGGCTTACGATATGATCGAGGGTCTCAAGAGCATGTTTCAGACACAGGCTAGGACCGAAAGGTTCAACGTCTGGCGATCCTTGATGGATTGCAAGCTGAAGGAAGGTGATCCACTGAGCCCACATGTGATCAACATGATCAGATATGTGCAAGCTTTGGAACGTTTGGGCTTCCCGCTCTTGGATGAGCTGGCTACAGATGCAGTTCTGGGTTCTCTTCCGCCCAGCTATGGGACGTTCATCTTGAACTACCATATGCATGGCATGGATAAGAAGCTCACTGAATTGCATGGGATGCTCAAGATGGCAGAGCATGATATTAAGAAAGGAACGCATCAAGTGTTGATGGTGCAGAAATCGGCTAAGTTCAAGAAGAGTTGGTCCAAGAAAAAGGCTAAGGCAAAGGGCACGGAGACGGTAACCTCTGCCGCTGCACCAAAGTCTGGACCGGACTCGAAGACCGTTTGCTATCACTGCAAGGAGACCGGTCACTGGAAGAGGAACTGTAGCAAGTGGCTTGCAGAGCATGGCAAGAAGGCCGGAAATGCTTCTTCAGGCAAAGGTACACTTGTTGCATATGTTATAGACATTTACCTTGCTGACATACCAAGTAGCTCTTGGGTATTTGATACCGGATCGGTTGTTCATATTTGCAACTCGATGCAGGGGCTGGTAAGAACTAGGCGTGTGGCACAAGGGGAGATTGATATCGGGGTCGGCAACAAAGCAAGAGTTGCTGCTTTGGAGGTCGACGCGATGCAGCTCCAGCTTCCTTCGAATTCATCATGGAATTGAATAATTGTTATTACATTCCTGCACTTAGTCGAACATTATTTCTGCCTCATGTTTGATGAGTCAAGGTTATGAATTCAATTTAAAGGACAATGGTTGTTCGATATTTTTGAATGGTATGTTCCACGGCTATGCACCCATTGTTGATGGGTTATTTATATTGAATCTAGAACAGGAACCTGTCTATAGCGTAAATGTCAAGAGGCATAAGCCTAATGAGATAAATCCGACATACTTACGGCATTGCGGCTTGGACACATTAGTCTAAAACGCATGAAGAAGCTCCATGATGATGGGCTCCTAACCCGTCCGACTTGGTCGTTCGAGACATGTGAATCATGCTTGCTCGGCAAGATGACTAAGTCTCCTTCGCAAAGAGTTGCGAGAGGCGTCCGAGCTGTTGGAACTTATACACAGTGATGTGTGTGGTCAATGAGCACAACTGCCGAGGTGGCTATCGATGCCATGACTTTTACCGGCGACTTGAGTAGATATGGATATATCTATTTGATGAGGCACAAGTCGGAGACTTTTGAAAAATTCAAAGAGTTTCAGAACGAGGTTGAGAATCAGCTTGGCAAGACTATAAAGCTTCTGCGATCTGATCGCGGAGGTGAGTACATGAGCCAGGAGTTTGATGATCATCTGAAAAATCGAGGTATAGTACCTCAGCTCACACCTCCAGGTACGCCACAGAGAAACGGCGTGTCAGAACGGAGGAATAGGACCTTGTTGGACATGGTCCGGTCTATGATGAGCAATTCGGATTTACCCTTGTCATTTCGGGGATACGCTCTAGAAACTGCAGCTTTTGACACTTAATAGGGTACCATCAAAATCCGTAGACAATACACCGCATGAGATGTGGACTGGGAAGAGTCCCAGTTTGTCTTTTCTAAAGATTTGGGTTGTGAAGCATTTGTCAAGCGACTTATGTCAGACAAGCTTACACCCAAGTCGGATAAATGCATATTAAATGGGATATCCGAGAAACCTTGCGATATAGCTTCTAGAACCGGGAAGAGAACAAAGTGTTTGTTGCTCGGGCAGGGTTTTCCCTGAGAAAGAGTTTCTCGGTCGGGAGGCGATGGGAGGGCGGTTCGACTCGAAGAAATTCGAGGACCACTCGGGGGGCGGCTCGGATGGTGATGAGATCATACCGAGTCGGTCGGGAACCTGTAGTGGAAGCGGCACCGGAACCACGGAGGTCGGAAAGATTGCGCAGAGTGCGCGATGTATTGTTGCTAGAAAGCGATGAGCCGGCCACGTATGCGGAAGCGATGGTGAGCCCAGATTCTGAGGCATGGCTGGAGGCCATGAGATCCGAGTTAAAGTCCATGGATGAGAATCAAGTCTGGGACTTGGTTGATCCGCCGCCTGGCATAATGGCCATTGGTTGCAAATGGGTCTTTAAGAAGAAAACTGATGTGGATGGAAATGTTCAGATCCACAAAGCTCGGCTTGTCGCTAAAGGTTATGGACAAGTTCAAGGAATTGACTATGACGAGACTTACTCGCCGGTAGCGATGCTGAAATCGGTGAGGATCATACTAGCTATAGCTGCATATTTCGATTACGAGATATGTCAGATGGATGTCAAGACGGCTTTCCTTCACGGAAATTTAACCGAGGACGTGTATATGATACCGCCCGAGGGTTTTATCGATCCGACTAGCACTAGTAAGGTATGCAAGCTCAAGAGATCCATTTATGGGTTGAAGCAAGCATCTCGGAGTTGGAACATTCGTTTTGATGAGGTCGTCACTGATTTCGGTTTCATCAAAAGCGAAGAGGACTCTTGTTTATACAAGAAGTTAAGTGGGAGATCGATAGTGTTTTTGATCTTGTATGTGGACGACATACTACTGATCGGGAACGATGTTTCAATGTTAAACTCGGTCAAGGGATCATTGAATGGCAAGTTTTCGATGAAGGTCCGTGTTGAGGCAGTCTATATTTTAGGCATTAAGATCTATAGAGATAGATCAAGGAGGCTGCTCGGCTTAAGCCAAAGCACGTACATAGATAAAGTGTTGAAGCGGTTCAACATGAGTGAGGCGAAGAAAGGGTTCTTGCCACTCTCACATGGTATAAGGCTAAGCGAGACTCAGAGTCCTTCGACATCTGATGAGCGAAGCAGGATGAGTAGGATTCCGTATGCCTCGGCAATCGGATCCATCATGTATGCCATGATATGTACAAGGCCTGATGTTGCTTTTGCAATAAGCCTAACAAGCAGATACCAGGCCAACCCAGGTGAGAGTCACTGGGCAGCGGTAAATACTATTTTGAAGTACCTGAAAAGGACTAAAGAGATGTTCCTAGTTTATGGAGGTGAGGAAGAGCTCGTCGTAAGGGGTTACGTCGATGCTAGTTTCCAAACCGGCAGAGATGATGTCGATCACAGTCCGGATTCGTATGCGTCTGAGCGGAGGAGCGATGCAATGGATGAGTTCCAAGCAGGATACGGTGGCGATTCTACCACGAAGCGAATACATTGCGGCTTGTGAAGCTGCAAAGGAAGGTGTTTGGATCCGGCATTTTCTGGATGATCTTGGTATTTTCCCAGCCTCGGTGAAACCGTTGGACCTTTATTGTGATAATTCTGGTGCCATCACACAAGCCAAGGAGCCGAGGAATCACCACACGGTCAGACACATAGATCGGAAATATCACCTGATACGAAAGATCGTTAAGAATGGTAATGTAGAGTTATGCAAGATTTAAACGGATGCAAATGTTGCAGATCCGTTGACTAAGCCGCTTCCACAACCCAAGCATGAGGGGCACGTTAGAGCTATGGGCATTCTATGTCTATTTGATTGACTCTAGTGCAAGTGGGAGACTGCTGGAGATATGCCCTACAGGCAATCATGTATGATGATATTTCCTATGTGTTTATGAATAAAGATAGTCCTTGGAAATTATCAATGATGTGTATCAGCAAGTACATGACTTGTTTGTGGGACAATGCATTGTATGATGACTGTCCTAAAAGTTCCCTAGTCGAAAGGGTTGTGTGGACACGCAACCGGCTAGACTGGCATATGACACCGTCAATGGCTTGGTCTCACTAGCCATGGAGCATTGGATGCTAACCGGATAATATGGACTTGGAAGGGTCTGGTCGGATTCGACGTAGTCGGATCCGAGTCGAGATAAGGTCCGAGTCGGACAGACCCAACTATGAGACGCAGCGATATGTCATCTGTGAGTCTCTAGTACAACATACGTTCTATGTCCTAAGATCTGAGCTGACGCATGTACTCGAGATGGTGATAGACTTGCTTTGGGCCGACCAAACGCTACTCCGTGGTCGGGTAGTTACAAAGGTAGGTTTCGAGTTTGTCCAATCCCATGTTGCGAGACATGGTCGAGCAAGATGGGATTTGCCCCTCCGATCAGGAGAGATATACTCTGGCCCCCCTCGTGTGATCCAACCAGGAACAGCATGGCCATGCGACAAGGATTATGAGATAATACGGATAGTGGTCGGTATCACTGGAACGAGAAAGAGGTCGGGTTAGCACAAGGATGACAGTCTCGCCTTGAGCCCGACAACGTATATCATACGGCAAAGGGAACAGAAGTGTGACACGTTGTACAGGTTCGCCCAACCAGCTTCATCGTCTGCTTGGTGGTCGGCACGCTTTGCTAGAGGCCACTACCAACCGTACAGGTCGGAGGTGATCCGAACTGTGACCAAGCCGACTAGAACCTATGGGGTCGCGCGCTTAAGGGAAGGAACCTACGAGGTCAGTTCATAGGACACTGGTCGGATGTGATCCGAACTGGACTAGGAACGTGACCGAATAGACTTTGGGCTTTAGGGTCCGTGCGAGGCCCAAGTGTTGAGCCCGCGGCGGATGCCTATATAAAGTGGAGGTGCGGCACACTCAGGCGGTTGATCGCTTCGGCGCTGCGACTAGGGTTTGCATGTGTTGCGAATAGCCACCTCCACTCACCGCCGACTGTGTGATCGGACCTAGTAGTCCGCCGCACGACGTTCCTCCCGCACGCGCGGATACCGTTAGAGGCGGTGCACTTGCGCCACTCCGGCAAACTCGTACGTGGGATCGGACGACCGGCCGCTCGAGGAGATCGAGCGAGGAGGAGGCGATCCACGCGACGCTTTCCCAACTCTTCTTCCGCTGCACGACACTGCGCGTCTAGTGGTAACAAACTGTGATCCATCTCCCGTAGCATGTTCCTGGACGTTCTGCGCGTAGGAATTTTTAATTTGCAGTCGACGCACCCTACCGTAGAACCCAACAGTATCTACTTACCTTTTAGTGTTAGATACATCCGTATCTAAACAAATGTAAGACAAGAATTTTGGGATGGAGGGAATACTACCTCGTATTTAGTATAAAATTTTGACCATAGATTTACCTAAGAAAATGCCAATGCATGTCACTAAAAATTACACCATTTGAAATTATGTTCAAATACGAATCCAATGATATAGTACTTAGTGACATGCATTAACATTTTGTTAGTTAAATCTATGGTCAAATTTTGATACTGCAAAATTGGAAGAGTAAACCAGGACGGAGGTAGTACTTGCTCTTAGGGTAACAATAGAGTTACTGGAGTAGTCTAAGTTACTTTCCACTATGACTAGCCTGGGCTACTATAGTAGTACAGCACAAAAATGATGCAGGTGATCACGTGAGAAAAAATACTAAAAACATTTCTTTCGGTGCAGTGCGTAGATGCAGTTTTGAACACTGCACTTGTCATCGTAATTTGGGAAAATTACGAAAAAATTGAGCTACGTTGTGATTACCGTTTACTTATAGGAAAGAAGTTTCAGCTCGATGAGTAGCTTCTCCATGCACGGAAAGCATGTAAGGAATCCAACAACTTGATCCAGATTGGGGCCGATAGATTTTAGTGCTAAGATCTTCATTGTGCGCATGGACTGGGTCAAGCTTGTGTCAACTCCAGTCCAGCAAAAGAATGTCAACTCCATTCTAAGAAGCGTGTGTGTATCCTCGCATCATGAAATTTTATAGCATTCTGATCATATTTTCTACATGTTTCTTACCCATCTCTCTTTTAGAAAATAAGGTTAAACGATAGAAGACTTCCTCCATTGGGATCGTATTCGAGGAAAATATCTTGCGGGAATTCTCTGTGCTCCAATGCTGATGTAAGTACCTGTTGTATATCACTATATTTTTACATCAACATGTATTTTCTTAATCGGCGTGAATCTAACCTTTATCTGATCTAAAATTAGTTGTAGCAAAATGTTAAAGGCGCCAATGTTGATTTTTGTAAGGAAAACTGTCTGGTAGTTTTACATACTGAGCTGCATGAATGTACTATCTCATATCACGCACATTACTGAATTGTAGTGCTTCTCTGGTTGCCCATTCATTCATTGTGTCAATGTTGCTTTCGTACTACCTTACCTAGCTGATGATAGCTATGCTATATTGCGTTAATTTGGTGTAGGCTAGTTGCCCAAACGTTCGTTGTGTCAATGTTGCTTTCCTATTATCTGACTTGGCCAATGATAGCAATTCTAGTGTGTTAATTTTGTGCAGGCTGCTAAAGATAAGAAGACAAACTCTGAAAACAGCAAGGCAACCCCATTATTTCTTTCCAGTAAATCTAGGCCAGGTAATATGGCAATAACTCATGATTAATCTGTTTGGTTCTCGTACTAATTTATGTTATGATGCAGTGGTCGAGACAATCTCCACTATCAATAATACAAGCCTGCCAAAATCGCCATCTAAATCTGTTCAGTATCCTCTGCCTCGAATGCAACGGAATAAATGTATTTTTGTGAACCAATTAATGGCTGAAGCAATGATGGAAATGGTGGATGAATCGAGAGGTGCAGAGTTGTGCACACAACAACCGATCAATGTTTTCGAGAGATCAGCAAAGCAGCAAGAACTTGCCCACATGCTTATAGGCGTCATCTGTCTTTGAGGTTGCAGATTGTGGCGTTGTAGATGGTTAGGTTCTGCTCATTTATTTGCATTGGCATCAATCTTTGATTGCCCAATGGATGTAATTTCCTGTAATATATGCTGGATGTGCAATGTTATTCTCTCAATGTCATACCTTTGCTTGATCGGTTTTGGTCCTGTGCATAATTGCTCGTCATAATGGGCTTAAATTATCTAATTTGGCCTAAAGACATGTATGAACTTTAGTGGGCCCATTAAGTTAATGGGCCGTTACTAGACCGAAAGTTAATGGTCGTCCCTCTTACCTCCTGGTTCGTTAACAGGCCGACATCAAAGCGGGCAACAGGTGGCCCCAATTTATTTCACGGGCCGTTAACAAGCCGTTACTAAGTTTGGGCTACATATGGCCCAACTATCTTTAGAGCCTTTAGCAGGCGAAAGAGACAATGGCTTATCTTCGACCATGAAGAGCATGGGCCGCTAAGAGGCCGAAAGTCAGGTCCTATTGTAAATGGCCCAAGCAGTGTTGTGGGCCTTTAGCGAGCGAAAGAGAAACCGGGCTGGTATTGGACCATGAAGGGCATGGGCGTTAAAAGGCCAAAACTAAGGTCCGACTACAAATGGCCCAACTCATTTATGGTCCGTTAACGGGCCAAAAGGCACATTGGGTCGGATTTGGCCCAACACTTAAATGGGTCGCTAAAAGGCCAAAACTCAGGTCGACTACAAATGGCCCAACTGACTTATGGGCCGTCAGCAGTGAAAGTGACACCGGGCGTAAATTGGCCCAACACTTAAATGGGCCGCTAAAGGCGAAACTCAGGTCCGCTACAAATGGCCCATCAGATTTATGGGCCGTCAGCAGTTTGAAGACACACCGGGCCGGAAATTAGCCCAACATTTAAATGGGTCGCTAAAAGGCCGAAAGATGTACATCCTGAAAATTGGCCCATCCATTAAATGGGTCGTTAACAGGTCGAAATCTCATCGGGCCGATATTGAGTCCAATTATATATCGGGCTGTTAACGGGCTCGAACTGGCGATGGGCTGCAATGGTGTCAAATCTTTAACGGACCGTTGACAGACCGAATTGGCACATCTCGTATGGGCCGTGGGCTTAAATGGACCTGACACAAGTAGGCCTTACATGGGTCGGCCTGCTAAGTTTTTACTAGGCCGGCCTTTTTCACCGGAATGGGCCACTGTTGGGCCGTGCCACGTGTCGACCTATCATAGGCGGCTTCTGTCCAATGAGTGGATGACATCTGTCCCAACGATGAGCCGACACGTGTTTCCTCAAGCAAATGATGATTTGACACGTGGAAAATCCCCATTGGTCGGGGCTGTTAATGGGTTATCGGATCCAAAACCCGACCCGATAGCTTAACGGCGTTCCGTTACGGTGGATGCCACGTGTCGGTCACCCTTGACGAAAGCACTTCTGTGACGCGCGATTTATCATCATGGAAGTGGACACTTCCGTGATGATAATTTTGGTAATGTCATGGAACACTTCTCGACAAACCAGGTATGACTATCTTGATTCTGTCATAAAATCGTCATGGATGTACATGCATGACAAAAAATGCGACCTACTGTGACAAACACGTATCATCACGGAAGTGTATTTTTTTGTAGTGTTAGCTTAGTGCTAATTAGTGGTTAGGCTGGCGTTTAGCCACCCGCGAGGTGCCGCGACGGCGACCATGCGCGGATTTGCATCATAGGTCATGGTTCGTTGCTCCGGTGGCACCTTTGGAGTGCTGGGCCTTGTCCGCGTCGATTGGCGGCGGAACGAGAACAAATGGTCGCCGAAGATGACGACGGCGACCAAATCAGCGGCGGCCAGAGCTCGGGCAGGACCGGCTACTCGCTATGGTGCATGGGAAGGTGAGCTAGCAGGTGCGTTCGTCCCCTGGGAGCAGCACGAGCACGATGACGTGCTCAGGGGCAAGCTACGGTGTCTGAAGCCACGACAGCGACATGGCCGTCGGCGGCGAGCTTCGGGCAGTTGTGGAACAATGGCTAGAGGACGGGAACGGAGGGGGCGAGCAAAGAGGAGAGATCAGGAGCTCACAGGGAGGCAGCGCAGAAGGTCAGTGGGCTCGGGGGCGCGCCAGACGTCGCGAATCGACGACGGTGATCGGTGGCGCCCGAGGTGGAATACGAGCTCGAAGGCGTAACCATGGTGCTCTTGGGGTCGAGATCTTCCGTGTGGAGGAGCTTTGCATCATCATGAAGCTTTTGTACACGGGAAAGGGGAGAGAGGACCACGGTGGTCACGGTGGCAGCGAACAGCGGCGACGAGCTCCGCTCGGGTTGGGCGAGAGGGCGAGGGAGAGGACGAACAGAGGGGGGTAGCGAACATGAAGGCTCTGGGGTCCGCGTACCACACTTAGCGACGTCCAGGAGCAAGCGGCAAGCAGGAGGTGGCCGGCGCGCGGCGACCACGCGCCTCGCGTCCTTCTGGCGCGAGGTGGCGATGTTGGCAGGCAGGCTGCAAGACTGGGCCGCCAATGGGTTCTGTAAGTGCGGTGGGTTTTTCCTCTCTCTGGTTTTCTCTATTTTATTTCTGTTTTCTATTTCTGACATTTGTTTTAATTTGGTTTTTGAACCAAACTAATTTTGTTGCTTCTGATAAATTTTGCAGGGACTAAAAGGATTGTTCCAAAGCACCTCAACAAAACTCAGAATTATTGAAGCAATAAAGTATTTATAGTATTTATTTGCTCCAATTCGAAATACAATATGTGTTAATTCGACAATCCAAAATGTCATGCAAAAATGTGCATCACCTCTGGTTGTTGTTTCCAGCATTTTCCAAAAATGATGAACATTTTTGAAGGCCATTTGGGTTCACTGAAAAATATTTTAGTTGAACCTGGTGGATTCCTTTTTATGCTAGGGTTTGAACATCCCCCATTTCAAGTTCATTTGAAGATTTAAACATGATGCACACATGAAGGGCTAGCCTAGTGCATACCAGGACTAGGGATGTGACAACCTGGGACTGGAACCTGGGGGAGGACATGTAGCCCATCTATAACGTGCAAGTGGAGTACGGTAAATTGTGAACGGTAGCGCTGTGAATATATGTAGACTAGCCATGCACAAATTTATCACATGAATTGGAGATGAACTTGTGTGGCATACTGGCATTTGTCCTTTAGAATTTATTACTAGTAAATGTGTTATGTGTACGTGCAACTTGTGTGGTTGTTGCACGGGCTCCAACACGCTCTTTGAGGAAAAAAAAGGTGCCACAGCTTTGGATATACGTGACATCGCGGCATCATATAGTAGCATCATTCGCTATAGTTGTAGTACGCTCCTACTAGGACGACAACTCCTATAAAACCTTGCGCTTGGCTCTTTGCCTCTTCGGGAGGTTCAACAGTTCGTACTCGTGTGAACCTTGCACTTGGCTCTTCGCCTCTTCGGAAGGTCCAACAATGATGATACTACAGTACACATTATGCTTCTGGCAATCTGACACCGATTGAACTGCTGCACGTCCACCGCGAGGGCGAGGGAGAGGGAGAGGGAGAGGGCGCTGTAGTCAAAACCCTCTCCTCGTCCTGCGAACCACCGCACGCGTGGGCGAGGGAGAGGCGTAGTAAGCAAGCTTCTCATCGTTCGGCGAGTTCACGGGACACATCAAAGCAGTACTAGTACTAGTCCATAATGCGTCCTTTCCGGTTAATATGGCTTAATTTGAAACGAGAAAAATACACCGGTGGTCAGCGATGTAACAATCGCTCTTACGGTCACTATATATAGTTTTGCGGTGATTATCGATCACTAGCTCATCGTGAAACACCGTATTGCACCCTCACCGACCGCCACATAGTCGACGTGGCACTTTGTTGACTGGTTAAATTATCACCTGGTTTCTGGGTCCCACCTGCCAGTTGGCAGAGCAAAGAAATCAGCTAAAAAATAAAGAGTGTAGTACATCTACACTTCCAATGCATTTAGCCTTTAATCTAAATCGATATTGATTGCCTAATGTACCAACTTGTGCTCTAGGTATAGGCTACATGTCTATCCTTAATTACAGCATGCAACGACCTTCATTTAATCTTCTTCTCTCAATGGTCGCATGCACACATAAGTCTGCTACTTTTGGGTGTTAATTATGCCATGGTCAATGTGTAAATCTCTAAATGTACAGTCTTTCACGGACATAGGGAGTAGGTTGAGCACTTGAGCGTGAGCGTGTGTGTTGCGTCGTGTGCTGTGTGCCGCATGGGTGCGTGAGTGTTGCGTGCATCCATGTGTACGTGTGAGTGTTGCATGTTGCATGCATGCATGCATGGGGCTTACTCCCTCCCATTGACATGTTCATATTTCAAGCTTCCTCTGTTCCCTCCATATGGTGATACTCCCTCTGTTCACAAATACGGAGTAAAATCCTCCCTCTGTTCCCAAATACGGAGAAAAATCCTCCCTCTATTCCCAAATATGGAGTATTTGTCTTTCTAGAGATTTCAACAAGTGACTACGTACGGAGCAAAATGAGTGAAGTGAGCGTAGAGGCACAGGGATAATGTAGAAAGGAAGTCTTCGCGATCCATTATTCTCCATCTCGGTCACAGAGAACTATTCAACTAGTCTTCACAGTGAAGTGACAATACACGCTGCAGCAGATGGGACACATAATTAATAAGCTGAACCAGCGAGGTGGTGTTACTAAATCAGCCTTACCCAGTACTGTCATCATTTTGCCAGTAGAGCATGCTTCTGTCCTCCATTAACTAACATATGGACCCTCTTCTGGTAGACACATATGTCATCGGTGTAACTATTTACACTCCGTATGTTGCAAAAAAATCTATTTACACTCCGAAGGACGGTATATCCTGGTAGTGGTAGTAGTAGAATTGAGATTTAATGCACTTTCTTCCCCGTATTCCACTCTTCTTCCTCCTCTCTTATTCTTCCTCCTCTCTTCCCCCTCGTCGGCCGCACAACATTTATCCCTGCTCTCTACTCTCCCGCCCGCGCTATCTTCCTTTGTAGCTCACGCGTACCGTATCCCCCCGCTCACTGCTCGGCCGCACGAGGAGAAGCTTCTTCGCTCGCCCGCCGGAATCCACTTCTCCGCTGGCTCGCAGGCACCGAAAACCCCAATGGCAGAACCGACTGACACGCAGAGCCACGATTGGAATTCCCTCCCCGATGTTCTCTTGGAGCAGATCTGTAATCGTATGGACCTACTCAGCATCGTCCGTCTGGCCGCATGCTCGGTGTCTTTGTACCGTCTACTCGTCTGCAAGCGGCAGGCTCTTTTCAAGACACCCTGTGTCGTGTAATTAACACGTCATATGTCCTGTTGAAAGGACTTAGTCATAGAGCCATTGCGGCGGGTTAGCTTGAAGGGGTTAAACCGGACAAGGGACACAGGAGTTTTTATACTAGTTCGGCCCCTTCGATGAAGGTAAAAGCCTACGTCTAGTTGTGATGGAATTGATTGGGTTTCGATGACCAGGGAGCAAATACGCTTTGCCTGGGTCTCGAGTTGTTGTTTCCGCCCTTGAACCGCCACCGGGTCGTCCCTTTATATACATAGGTTGACGCCCGGCCGGTCTACAGAGTCCCGAGGCGGCTCATACAAGTGTCCGCCTTGGTCTCCCCTTTCCTATCTTACAACACAAGTTATACAATCATAGCGGTTTACTACCATGGGCCCTAATCCGCCTTTGGGCTCCAGGCCTCTAAGCTTCATCAGTAAAGCGCCATCTTGTGGGTCTTTACGGGCTTCAATGTAGTTGAGGGTGAACCGGCCCCTCCTGGGCGGTTTACCCTTAGTAGTTATAGCCCCAACATTAGGCCCCAGGTTGATATGAACCAGTTCATGTCAATCTCCAATATTTAGAAAAATCTTCTGAACATCTTCTTACATTCCTCGTAAACCGCCGCGATGTCTTCTCCTGTAAACTTTTGTTAAACCACCGTGATTTCATCCTCTGGATACAGCAGCGGATTGTCATGACGTCATCTCTGTATAAAAAGATTAAAAAGATTCCTTTAATTAATTGCTCCTGAATATCGAGGCGACATCTACGCCCTCTTTTGCCGCTTCAGGCTCCTTGATCCCCGCGCTTGCCTTATCCATTTGCCTTATAAATAGGCTCGGGGGTCTTTTCTTTCTTCCCCTTCCGTGCCTCTTCTTCCTCCTCGTGACGCTCAAGCTCTAAAGCTCCGCCACCGACCTCAACCTTCAAGCACTGCATCGACAAAGGCCGTTGCATCAACCTGATCATACCAGAAACCTGCTCTTCTCCGCTATCCCTGCGCATCTGGTAAGCTTTCTCCTCTCAACCCTAGATCTGTATTTAGGGTTTCTGTGTTCATCCGTGTTCATCTTTTCTCGCTGCCTTTTTGCTTACTGTTGAAACTAGATGAACTTGTCATCCTCCTCTTGCAGTCAAAGTTGTAACTTTAGTTTACCTCGCTGTAGTATCTCCTCCTGCCTTGATAATTCCCTTCTGGATTTATGGTGTTTTGTCGTCGCCATTTTAGGGCTCAGAATAATTTTTCTTACTGAACTACGGTAGATCCAAGTTTATACTGTCATTTTCTGAAACCTGTTTCTGTCAACACTTAGTATATTTTCAGCTCTGGCTCTTCCACCTAAGGGCAGTTTAACCTTTAGTAGTTGATAATCCGCCATATGCCATTAGCCCTCACTTAAACCGCCATCTTGACTTGAATAGCAATTTCTGGTTTACCTCACATGTATGCTTTGATCAAATTCCCAGTTTAACACCGATTAGTGCATAACCGTCAATCGTAAACCGGCCTTCATTTTTCCTTTACAGTTTTGCTTTTCAAGATGACCAAGCAATTTTCCACTTGCAACTGGGTTCCATCCCGGATCACAGAAACACAAATCAACGGATACGTTGTAACGGGCGCTTTAGCTTCAAAAAATGTCATTCACTGGCGAGTTCCTGGCCCTGAGTGCCCTCCGGAGCCTCAAGATGGAGAATTGATCGTGTTCATGCAACATCTATCCCGAGGATTCAGCCCTCCCGGATCAAAGTTTTTCCAGGATGTACTTGCCATCTTCCAACTCCATTCTCTGGATATTGGACCAAATTCTGTGTCCAACATATGGACTTCCAAGTGTTCTATGAAGTTTACCTTCAAGAAGAACCAACTGTTGATCTCTTCCGGGATTTCTTCCACTTAAACTGCCGAAATGCGTTCTCTGACGGCCCCAATACTGAACTTGGTGGTGTGTCGATTCAAAAAAGGAAAGAAGTTGATTTTCCTCATGCTAAACTTCACATCCATCCTAAAGACTGGAGCCAAACTTGGTTTTATTGTTAGAACACTGCCCCTGCTGGAGAAAATCCTTTGTCGGGCTACCGCGCTCACCGGCTTAGCAACGGCCACCCTTTACCTCAACGTTTAACTGCCAAAGAACGACAAGCTTATGCACCTCAACTCGCCAAGCTCCGGGCTCTCCTCGCCAACGGTTTGACTGGTGTTGATCTCGTCCGCTGTTGGGTTTCATGGTGTGTCCTACCTTTAAGCCGCCGCCCCGGATTGATGTATGAATATACCGGCGATGCCAAGGATCCTCAACGGTTTAACGAAATAGAAATGACTGATGATGAAGTCACTGAAAGTGTGAAGAAGATGCTTGACAAACCGATCGCCGCATGCAGCCAAATTGGGCTGCACCCTTTTTATGCCTCCAACAAACCGCCAGCGGTAAAAACTTTAACCTTGTATTTTTTTTGATCTGTCTCCGCTTTAACATTGATATAATAATCCTTTGTTTAATTTTGCATCCCAATAGCTCCTTCTGGAAAAGGAAAACTCAAGATAAAATGGCCAGGGCTCCTCGTGCCAAGAGCAAAGTCACCAAGAGAACAGCCAAGAAGAAAACCGCCGAGTCTTCTGATCCGCCAAAAGATATTGACGAATCGGATCAAGAGGTAGAACTTGACTCCCTTGGTTCCTTTTTCATTCACCTTATAGACAATGACTATTCCCAGGATGATGCAGAGGCCAGCCATGCGGACCATGTTGAGGTAATCTCTCTTTCCTCCAATTCAGATCTTGTGCCGGTTCAAAGATTTCGCCGTGCAGTTCGGAAAGTAAAATACTCTCACCCTCTTCCTTATTTGGATCCAAAACTTTCTTTGAAGACACAGCAACCTGAACGGCGTCGCACAACCCGACACAGTGGCCAGCAAGTCACATCTTCCGGTTTACCGGATACATCAACCTGGAAGTGTCGTCCAGAGGTTACTTGTTCTCCCGAAAAACTTTATCCTTTGAAGGGTTTCTTCCGATACCCACTCAATCCGTCTGATCCGAATTACCGGGTGTCTTCCAATTCGTCCGGCGGTTCATCAACCACTCAGTTGCCTCCCCTTAAAACTGTCCCTGGGTAAGTATACTACCCTTCATCTTTTTCCTTCATAGTTCGGTTTACCGTGCTAATCTTTGTTTTGATATCAGTACCAAAGCCCGTCTGAGCAAGAAGGCTAAACCAGTGCCCCTATTGGTGAAGTTGACCCGGAAAGGGCTCCTGAGGGTACAGGTAGAAATATTGATGTTATGGATGATTCCGCCCCACAAGGTGAGAACACTGAAGCTAATCCGCTGGAAGCTGACCCGGCTACTCATATTGATCCATCAAGCCCTCATGCTACTCCTTCGAGCCCGGCTGCTGATCCGCCGAGCCTAGCTGCTAATCCGCCAAGTCCAGCGAGGGATACCGTCAATCCGCCAAGTCCACCAAAGGGTGATGATGATGATGTTATTATTACTGGTATGGGTCATACTAGCCCTGGTAATCCGGTTGTCTTGTCAAAACATACTGGCAAGGAGGAATTCACTGCTATGGGCAAGGGGAAAGGGAAGACTGATTTATCGAACTTCATCAACCTTAGTGCCGAGGAACTTCATTCCGGATTTTTAAACCGCCTTTACACCAGCCGTGACTTTGAAGCCGGTTTGGTGAACCTGATGAAGGAACGTTATGAGGTAATCTTCAAGAACGCTTTGAAATTTACTTATATTCTGTATATCTATTCCATTGTAGCCCCCAAGGGCCGGGTTATCTCTTGAAGATAAACCGGGACTTCGATATAAAGAACACTTCAACTGAGTAGCCTCCATGGGCCGGTTTGTCTTTTGAAGACAAACCGGGATTGTCTGCCCTTGTTAATTGCCATTACTTATAACTGATCAATTGTGCATTAGCCCCCAAGTGCCAAGCTTAATACCTGGATTGAGCCTTGGGACTTGAAAATACTCACTTCAAAAAGCAATCCACATTAGCCCCCAAGTGTCGAGTGCATAACTTGTTATGTGCTTGGGACTTTAACAACTTCATCTTCTGACTTTTGCAGACCGATAAAAATATCAAAGAATCTGAAATCGCCGATCTTCAAGAAAACATCAAGTCCCAGCAAGAAGAGACCTCTAAAGCCAAAGAGGAGCTAAAGGGTGTTTTGACAACCATGGAGCAATTGAAGGATGGTTTCAAAAATGAACGCACCAACTGGGAAACTGAGAAGGCTGCTTTGTTGAAGCGGCCTGAAGATGCTGAAGCAGCTCTTAAGCCGGTGGTGGAAGAGCTGACAGGGCTAAAACATCAAGGGGATGCTATGACTTCTGCAATCTTTGGTAAGTACTTTGTCATAGCCGGTTCAAAAATATCTTGAACTCTGCCGGTTTAACATTGAATCCGTAAACTGTTGCAGGTAATCACATTGCTCAGCTGGGCACAGATATGCGGATGAAACTAAAGGCAGCGTACACTTTGATTGAGCAATTATACACCGGTGCCCAACGGGTTATCTGTGCAGTCTCATACAACAAACCGGCACCAACATTGATCAAGGACACACTAATAAGATTATCCATGACACCAGCACAGATAGAAGAGGTGAAGCGATATGCTGCCAGGGCTGGCGCTTTACTGGCACTGACTCGGGCCAAAGCATGGATATCTGACTTGGATCCAGTTGATATCGCCAAGGGATTTCCAGATGAACAAGCAGACGGTTCAGCATTTGACGACGAAGCCCTCAAAGCCCTGACAAAGGAGATGCGTCCGCTGTCGAGTCAACTAGCTGAAGAGGCTAACTTGACTGTTCATCGGTCCTTTTATGATGAAAGGAACCAGCGGGTTAATACGACTGTGACAGAAGTGCAAAACCTTATCCCGCCAATCCGTAAGCACACTTACGTCCCTGATGTTGAACTGTCCAATATGATAAGTGAAGAAGCTGTATTTCAGGCTCTAACCCGGATTGACTGGACCACCATTGACTTCCAGCCACTGGGTGGAGAGGAGGAGGTTGAACCGGCGCCTGAAGATCTATCAACTTCACGTCATCCTGGCAATGAGTCTTAATCCGGCAATCGGGTTACTTTGTCAGACTTTATTTTGTGTAAGAACAATCAGCATTTTGGGCCTCAAAGCACCTTGTAATAGGCTAGTGCAAGTACTTTGATCTACGACACTGATACATAACTTTGTTTGATCTGCCATGATATGTGCTATGCTTGATTATATCTTTTCATGCAATCCTGCTGTCTGCATAAAAAGAATTGTCCGAGCGGTTTACCGCCGGACGGGTCACAATGCCCCATACAAAGCCTGGTTAATGACCAAAGCTGAATCAAATATATGAAATAAATCATACCTGTGATATTAAATCACTTAGTTGGTTTACCAACTTGTATTTGTAGTAAGGGTGAAAAACCCAAATCTGAAGCATTGATAACTCCCACCTTGCAGTGCTGGTGTAAACTTTTTAAACCATACCGTGTTGTGAACAACACCATTTGATTATGCTGGTATAATATGTAATCAAAGCCAGTCCGGGTTGTGAAACACCGGTTTGATAAGAAATATGGTCTGACAACTTTTAGTTGAAAGCCAAGCCGGGTTAATAAACACCGGGTTAACATGAATATGATCTAACAACTTGTAGTTGAAAGCCAAGCCGGGTTAACAAACACCAGGCTAATATGATATTACCAAAGAACAAAAACTTGGCAAAAAGTAAACAAAAACCGTGTAGTCGAGGCTTTTCAAGGGCTGCCAGGCCCAAATTCGAGGCTTTTCATGGGCTGCCAGGCCGCTGAGTTAAACCATTTTTGCAAAGCCTTTTAAGATGGGCCTCCAACTAACCAATCGTCGTTTTAACTTTGACAAGTTCAGGGTCTGTAAAAGATTGACTTGTCAAACGTTCGGCGGGTCATGCCAGGATTACCTGGATAGGAGTGACTTACTTGAAGAAGGCAGGTTAACCCGGGGTTTTAGGTGCATACACCAGGCTTCCAAGCCATGCTTGATAGCATATTACAAGGGTCCTTTCAAACTCTTTGTTGCAGTGCACAAAGAGCCCCCATGTAACTTTGTGAGCTGTGCTCAATGGGTGCCTATGTTTGAGCTGTGCACAGCATCCAGACTCTCTTTGGCCCCTTTGGATGTGAAGCTCCCAAGCTGTTTTGTGGCATGATAGCCGGTTTAACAGGTAGTACTTCGCTTTGTTAGCTGAAGACCCCGTGTAAACAAAGAGATTTGAAGAAAACGGCAGAGACCCTGCTTATAGCAAGGATGCCGGTTTATTATATTGATCATAATATATACATTGTTGAAATATGCACATAAGAAAAGCGTATGGATCAAGTGTAGTAAGGCCGAAGGAGAGCTAGGTTCCATGGCCGTCGGCTCTCCTCCTCAGAACTGCGTGAGTCTTCTCGAACGTCAATAAGGTAGTATGATCCGTTGTGCAGATTTTTGCTGACCACAAAGGGTCCTTCCCAAGGTGGGGATAACTTGTGCATATCGGTCTGATCCTGGATGAGCCGGAGCACTAAGTCGCCTTCTTGAAAGGTTCTTGTCTTAACTCGGCGGCTGTGATAACGCCTCAGGTCTTGTTGATAAACCGCCGATCGAGCCAAAGCCATATCTCGTTTCTCATCTAACAGGTCCAGCGCCTCTTGGCGTGCTTGCTCATTGTCCACTTCAACATAATTGGCAACCCGGGGCGAGTCATGACGAATATCACTTGGGAGGATGGCCTCAGCCCCGTAAACCATGAAGAAAGGTGTATAACCCGTAGATCGGTTCAGGGTGGTGTTTATACTCCATAACACAGATGGTAATTCTTCCACCCAACAACCTGGCGTCCGCTTCAAAGGAACCATAAGCCGGGGCTTGATACCCTTCAAGATCTCTTGATTCGCCCTCTTAGCTTAACCATTGGACTGGGGATGAGCCACGGATGCTACATCAAGCCGGATGTGCTCTCGTTGACAAAACTCCTTCATCTCGCCTTTAGAAAGGTCCGTGCCATTATCTGTGATGATGCTGTGTGGAAAGCCAAAACGGAAAATGATCTTTTTGAGAAATTGAACCGCGATGGCTGCATCACACTTGCTGACGGGCTCCGCTTCAACCCATTTAGTGAACTTGTCAACCGCCACCAACAGGTGGGTCTTCTTATCCTTGGAGCGCTTAAAAGGTCCCACCATATCCAGCCCCCAAGTGGCAAACGGAGTGATAGGAATCATCCGTAGCTCTTGAGCCGGAACATGAGCTCGACGTGAAAACTTCTGACAAGCGTCACACCGCTTTACCAGATCCTCCGCATCAGCATGAGTTGTCAACCAATAGAACCCATGGCGAAAAGCTTTAGCCACCAGGGATTTTGAATCGGCATGGTGACCACAATCCCCTTCATGGATTTCACGTAGAATCTCTTGTCCTTCTTCAGGAGAAACACAACGTTGGAATACGCCTGAAACATTGCAACGGTGTAACTCGCCATTGTGAATAACCATGGACTTGGACCGCCGGATTATCTGTCTGCGAAGACCTCATCATTTGGTAACTCGCCCCGGTTCATATACGCCAAATATGGAACCGTCCAATCCGGAGTGATATGTAAAGCGGCTACCAATTGGGCCTCTGGATCAGGAACAGCTAAATCCTCCTCTGTAGGCAACTTAACAGACGGGTTATGCAAGATATCTAAAAAGGTATTGGGTGGTACCGGTTTACGCTGAGATCCCAGCCGTCTTAAAGCAGCTGCTGCTTTGTTTTTGCGTCGGTCAATGTGCTCAACATGATAACCCTTAAAGTGACCTGCCACAATATCCACCTCGCGTTTATAAGCCGCCATGAGTGGATCCTTAGAATCCCAAGTACCAGAAACTTGCTGAGCCACTAGATCAGAATCTCCAAAACAGCGAACCCGGCTTAAGTTCATTTCCTTAGCCATGCGGAGACCGTGGAGTAAGGCTTCGTACTCAGCTGCATTGTTAGTACAAGGAAACATTAAGCGGAGAACATAACAAATTTTATCACCTCGAGGGGAAGTAAGGACAACTCCAGCCCCCGAGCCTGGACCCATCAAAGTGGATAGTCCAGTATGTATTGTCCGGTTTGTCCTCTGGTGCCTGTAACTCGGTCCAATCATTGATGAAGTCAACAAGCGCCTGAGATTTGATGGCCGTTCGAGGCATATACTTGAATCCATGTGGACCAAGCTCAATTGCCCACTTTGCAACCCGGCCAGTTGCTTCCCTGTTCTGAATTATATCGCCCAAAGGAGCAGAACTAACCACTATGATGGGATGGCCTTGAAAGTATCACTTGAGCTTCCGACTTGCCATAAAAACTCCATACACCAGCTTCTGCCAATGCGGATATCGTTGTTTTGACTCGATCAGCACTTCGCTGATATAGTAAACTGGCCATTGAACCGGATATTCCTTCCCATCCTCCTTACGCTCAACCACAATTGCCACACTGACCGCACGAGCACTGGCAGCCACGTACAATAACAAGGGCTCTTTATCAACCGGAGCAGCAAGGACCGGTGGTTCAGCCAGCTGCCGCTTCAAATCCTCAAATGCCGCATTAGCTGCGTCACTCCAAACAAAATCATCTGTCTTCTTCAACATCTGATATAAAGGAATCGCCTTCTCTCCCAAAAGGCTGATAAACCGGCTGAGGGCTGCAATTCGACCCGCCAGACGCTGAACATCATTGATGCATTTCGGTTTAGCCAAGGATGTGATCGCTTTGATCTTTTCCGGATTGGCCTCAATACCTCTGTTGGACACAAGAAAACCCAAGAGCTTGCCTGCCGGAACACCAAAAACGCATTTGTCCGAATTGAGCATCATTTTGTAAACCCGAAGATTGTCAAACGTCTCCTTGAGGTCATCTATTAAGGTTTCCTTCTTCCTGGATTTTACCACAATGTCATCCACATAGGCATGAACATTACGCCCAATCTGCGTGTGAAGACAATTTTGCACACAACGCTGATAGGTTTCCTGGGCACTTTTGAGCCCAAAGGGCATAGAAACATAGCAGAAGGCTCCAAAGGGAGTGATGAAGGTTGTCTTCTCCTGGTCCTTAACTGCCATTTTAATCTGATGATAACCTGAATAAGCACCCAAGAAACTCAGGCGCTCACAACCCGCCGTCGCATCAATAATCTGATCAATGCGCGGGAGAGCAAAAGGGTCTGCCGGACAAGCCTTGTTCAAATCTGTGTAGTCCACACACATACGCCAAGTGCCGTTTTTCTTAAGAACAAGCACCGCATTAGCCAACCACTCAGGATGAAATACTTCGACGATAAACCCAGCAGCCAACAGCCGGGCTACCTCTTCACCAATGGCCTTGCGTCTTTCCTCGTTAAAGCGGCGAAGAAATTGCTTGACTGGTTTAAACTTGGGATCAATATTGAGAGTGTGCTCAGGGAGTTCCCTCGGTACACCTGGCATGTCAGAAGGCTTCCATGCAAAAATGTCCCGGTTCTCATGGATGAACTTGATGAGCGCGCTTTCCTATTTCGGATCCAGATTGGTGCTGATGCTAAACTGTTTGGATGAATCGCCAGCAACAAAGTCAACGAGTTTAGTCTCATCAGTCGGTTTGAACGTCAGGGTTGGGTCATGCTCAGTGGTGGGCTTCTTCAGAGGGGTCATGCCTGCCGTATCAACATTGTCTTTATAAAACTTCAGCTCCTCTGTAGCACAAACCGACTCGGCATAGGCCGCATCACCTTCCTCATAATCCAAAGCGATCTTTCGACTTCCGTGTATTGTGATAGTCCCCTCATGACCCGGCATTTTGAGCTGTAAATAGATATAACAGGGCATCGCCATGAATTTTGCGTAAGCCGGCCATCCAAACAGTGCGTGATATGGGCTCTGGATTTTCACCACTTCAAAGGTCAATGTTTCAGACCTGGAATCATGCTCATCTCCAAACACAACCTCCAAAGCGATCTTGCCAACAGGATATGCCGATTTACCTGGTACTACACCATGAAAAACAATGTTTAACGGTTTAAGACTCTTGTCTATCAACCCCATGCGACGAAAAGTCTCATAGTACAGGATGTTGATACTGCTCCCTCCATCCATCAGAACTTGGGTAAACTTATAACCTGCCACCTGAGGTGCTACCACCAAAGCTAGATGACCCGGATTGTCAACCCAGGGGGGATGATCCTCTCTGCTCCACACAATGGGCTGCTCGGACCACCGCAAATAACGTGGCACTGCCGGTTCAATAGCATTAACTGCCCTCTTGTGAAGCTTCTAATCGCGCTTGCACAGGCTAGGAGTGAACACATGATACTACCCACCATTCAACTGCTTGGGGTGACTTTGATAACCTGACTGTTGCTGATTCCCTTAATTATTCTGTTGGCTATTACCACCTTGGTTGTTCTGGTTGCCCTGATTATTCTGAAATCCAGAGTTTGAACCGCCACCACCATGAAAACCTGGACCTGAACCGCTTGACGGACCCTGATCATACCGGTTTAGATCAGAGTTTTTGAACTCCTTCATAATATAACAATCTTTCCAAAGATGTGTGGCAGGGGCCTCCTTGGTCCCATGCCTTGGGCAGGGCTGGTTTAACAGACGCTCTAGATACATCCCTCCACCGCGCTGGGGCGGTTTACCTTTACGACGCTGCATATTGGTGTTAGCCACAAGATCTGAACTATCTGCTTTGTGCTTACCATTATTCCCATGGCCTACTTGGTTGTGATGCTGTCCTTTTACACCGCCGTTCTTCTTTCCCTTCTCCGGTTTCTCCTCATCAGAATCGGGATCCTTGGTATTATCAGAATCGGCATATTTGACCAAGGCTGCCATAAGTGTTCCCATGTCATTGCAGTGGCGCTTGAGCCATCCCAACTTCATCTTTAGTGACTTAAACCGGCAATTACGCTCCAGCGTTATGATTGCTTGGCCAGCATTAATCCGGTCTGACGAATGCAAAACTTCTGAAACCCGGCGCACCCAATGAGTTGTTGACTCGTTCTCCCCTTGAACACAGGCATCCAGATCCACAATGGACATAGGTTGTTTGCATGTGTCTTTGAAATTAGCTATAAACCGGGCCTTCAACTGATCCCATGACTCGATGGAGTTGTCTGGTAGGTTTTTCAACCAAGTACGGGCTGTTCCTTCCAACATCATCGTCAAATACTTTGCACAGGCCGCTTCATCCACATCCAGCATCTCCATTGCCATCTCATAACTCTCGACCCACGCCTCAGGTGGCTGATCAGCGGTGTAATTAGGCACCTTACGTGGACCCTTGAAATCCTTGGGCAGTCGCACATCACGAAGAGCCGGAATGAGACACGGCACTCCCAGGAGCTGAAAGCAAGCCCGGTGCCTCGGTCTACTAACGCCGCTGGCTGAATCGGGGCGGGTTGATGACGACCCGCATGTTGTGCTGCCAAAGCGGCCTCCCTTCATGCTCTGCCATTATCCACCACGTCTTGAGCATTTACCTCACCGCGCGCCGGATTGGGTCCCTGAGGGACATTACGGTGCCGCGCACTGCTGGACACTTCCGGTTCATCCATGTGCCTGCTATAACTTTTGCTCGGACGGGGGGTCGAATGAATTCTATCTCGGCTATAGGAATAAGCCTGCTGCTGCACCACGGCGGTTTGAAGAAGATCCCTGGCCCGCCGCATCTCAATCACCGCCAGTGAATCGCCCTCCATCGGAATAGCTGCCAGGCGTGATGCTGCAGCAATCATGTTATCCAAAGGGCTCGAAAAGTGACCCGGTGGTGTTGACACATATTGCGGCGGGTTATCCGTTCGTCGAGGTGGTTCCGTCATCCGTGGTGATCCGGCGCTGCCCTAGGCGCGTCGGTCCGGTTTGCAGCTGCCGGATTACTCGGCCCAGCCCCCGGTGTGTTAAAGAGATTCAATCCTTCGAAGACCGGCTGCATACGCGATCGATACTTCCTTCGCATTACGTCATTTGATGCATTCTGATCCAACATGAGCGGTAATTCGTACTGTCAGATTCGCCAGATTCGGGCATCCAAAGCGGCCCGTTCTTCAGCCATCCTAGCATCCTCAGCTGCCAGGTCCTCCTTAGCTTGCGTTATCTGGTCTTTCAGCTTCGCAACATCCGCATTGTGCTGATCCTGCGTCTCCGGGGTAACTGTCGTGGTTAACAAGGCCGCCCAGGCATCCATCAAACCGGAGAGAACTTGAGCCGGTCGGCGCACCGGGCCTCCTGCCGCGGCCGCTGATCCGGAATTCATTGCTGCTGTAGATGAAGACTGCAAAGTGGGTTGTGTTCCGGCCATGAAAACAGCAACCCGACTTGGCGGTTCAAGGAGGTCCGGAATACTGTTGCCATCGGAATATCCTTCGAACACACCATCATGAATTTGGTATAGGGACTCGGTTTTACCGGTGGATGACTCGCCGTCAGTGTAACATCCCAAATTTCCTATTTGGAATGTTTTACAATTATAGCTAAGCATCCTATGCATCCTGTTTGAATTTGAATGTCATTTGAAGTTTCAGAGAATTTTGAGTTTTGAATTTGAATTTCAAACTTTGGCAAGTGGGAAACATTTCAAAAACTATGCCTGATAAATACTTGATCAAAAGTATGAGAGGAGCAAACATGACACTCCAAAAATATCAGAGGAAACAATGCCAAAAGATTTGGATTCAAATCTGAATTTTATTTGAATTTGAAAAAAAATGGATTTTTATAAAGTTTGGATTTTGCCTTTGGAAAAATGTTCAAATGAAAGGAATATTCCCTGATCATTTTGGTATATATATACCCTATATAAAATATTTATAGATATTGTTTTATTTCTGTTTTGTTTTATTTAAAAAATAAAATTTTAAAAGGAAAACCCCTCGGCGCCACCAGCCCCCTGCCCAGCCAGCGCCGCACCCCCACCACCTGGCCCGGCCAATGCCCACGAGGCCAGCCCAACAGCCACCGACCGCCCAGCTCTCCTCACCCCTCGCCGCTCGCCCGAATCCCTTTGGCCTCGGCCACCCGCCGCCTCGCCTCCTCTCTCTCTCTCGACCCATGGGCCCGCCCATCTTCTTCCTCGCCCACGCCTCGCCCTTTGCCGAGATCGCTGGATCCCGGGATCCGGATCCCCGATCGCCCGCTCCCCACCTCAAGGCGAGGACGACCCCGGCTATAAAAGCCGAGCCCCGCACCCATTCCCCGAGACCTCGCGGACCCCCCTCTCCCTCCCGTTCGTGCTCGCGGAGCCAAGCTCTCACCGCCGCCAAAGTCGCCGCCGTCGTCGCCTCTAGCCTCCCGACCACCCCAACCCCACCGAACCCCACCCGTGCTCCCCGCATCCTCCCGACGACTCCCGGACCTCCCGGCGCTGAAGCCCCGACGCACTCTCGCCGCCGCCGCCGCCGTCGCCGGACTCCGATGCGTCGCGAAAACACTTCCCCGTCCGATCTCTAATCTAGGGCCACGATTAGAACCCCCGAAGGGGTATGTTTTTATTAGAAAACCGGCCGGTTCTTTCCGGTTTATTTTTTTTAGTTAGGTTTTTATTTAGCCGGTCCGTTTAGTTTAACCCTAGGCCCGTTTAGACTATTTGACGCTCAGGGCACAGTATAGGCCCATTAGGCCTTTTTCTTTTATTTTGATTTTCTGTTTTAGCAGAATAGTTTCTGTTTTGAAAAATTGATATCTTTTATTTTGTTTATTATTTTTAGATGATTCTTTTTTTGTTGGATTGAAAATTTTATGTAGTTTCTGTAGAATATATATTTAGCTATGTTAAAAATAATTAAAATTGCTCTAAATTAGTTTTAGTCATAATAGTAAATCTGCTATAACTTGAGTTAGAAAAATTATTTTTGCATGATTCTTTTTGTCCCAACTTTATTTTGTCATTGCCAAACCATAGAAATTAACTTGGGTATTTTAGGACTAATAAATAATTAGTTTTAAGCAGAATCCTATTAATCCTAATTAATTAACTAGCTCCTGTTTTCCTAATATTTTAATTAGTAAATAAATTTATTTTTAACTTGTGATTAGTTATTCTAGGTTAGTTTATGTCATTCTAGTAGATGAACTTTTATTTATAATTAATAAAAGTTTTAATTTATTTTTCTTAATAGAAATTGGATTAGGCCTAAAATGAGTTTTATAATAGCTTTTAATTAATTCTTTTTGCTCCTAGTTGCTTAGTGAAACCTTTTCTGTTAAGTTAACTTAAAACCATGATTAGGTTATATTAAGGAATTTTTGTTATATAAAAACTATTTTAGTTATTGTTTGGAGTAGGGAAAAACTTTGAATTGGTTTTTCTCTGAGTTTTTCTTTTGGATTTGGTTTTGGTTGTTTGTTATGTTACTTTTGTTATGTTGTGTTATGTGATCCTATTACTTTGTGCTTATTGTGTTATTGTTTGTCTCGGTAGAGTTTCCGGAGTCTTGAAGCTTGCTACTCGACTCTTTAGCTTACGAGGATCATCAAGAAGGCAAGTTTTGATCATGTTATTTCCATACCTATGTTTTTGTGCATTAGTAATTGTCACCACCCACCATGCATGCAGAGTGAAATCTTGAAGTCATTAAACTTGAGTAGTATCATGTGGTAGGATGAACCAATCCCCCTTGTTACCATGACCGGGGCGTAGTAGTTACTTTGCTATGCTCGTGAGCGGGTTTTGGGTTGAGTGAAATCCATAAGCAAGATGTGAGAGTCAATGATGATGACAACCCCATGAACTACAATGATCAAGATGGACTTGGAAAATCACTACTGGGTGGAGGATTTGTTGACGGCACCTGGAGAACCAGTGGTGGCGGGATGCATGGAGAAGTGCCATGACATCTTGCGGAAAGCTTCACCCAGCCACGAAGAGAAGGATGGATGCCCCATGACCGGAAGCTTACTGTGCAGCCGCAAGCCATTATGGGCTCTGGCTGGGTTGACCCTAGTAGTGACGCTGGTGGGCGGTACTACGAGAAGTAGAAGAACGGTAGGATTGGATGGGTACGGCGGTAGCAGGAAGAACTCTTTGGAAGACCCTGTTTCATTCGTCCCGTCTTCAAACACCATGAAGTGCGAAGAATTTAAAGGAGGGAATGATTCTTGCGGGGAAAGTGCGCAACCCTCTGCAGAGTTAAAGATCTAATCGATTAGCCGTGTCCCCGGTTACGGACATTCGAGCCTCTGGAACTTGGAAGTATTCGGATATCTCAACACTAAAACTAATGATTGATTTTGAGGGGTTTATGACTTAATAATTGGGAACGAGATATTGGTTGGCGGAACCATCTCAATAACTACCAACAATTGTAGTAATTTGCAAGCAAGTCCACTGTAGTAGGATAAAATTTGCTTTTCGCAAAATGATGAAACTTAGAGCTCCACAGCCAAAATGCATATAGAGTTAGTAACTTTATTATTGTTATTCTTCATGACTTGCCGCTTATTCCAAAAGCTGACCTACATGGCTGCAACGTATTATGTTGCGTAGATATATTCGATCAGAGGAGGCTACGCTCGCGCTTAGCGATTGCCCTTTGAGTCGGATGGACTCGCTTATCTTCGACGCTTCCGCAGCATTAGTAGTTTATTTCTCATGAGTTGGCCTTGAGCCGAATTTATTCCCTTGTAATAAAGACTCTATATGAGAATCATTTAATGATATTCAGGTGTGATTGAACTTTGATTACTTTATCGATGTACTGTGAGTACCAGCATGATCTTGGGATGGTACAGACACAGAGATTTGACCGATTTTGGGTCAGGTCACTACAGTCAGAATAAACAGCCATCTCGCCTTTAGACACCGGTTCAGATCCGATCCGATGGACACATCCTACGAACGCACGCTTCATGGCGGGCTTAACCCGGGCAGGACTCGCACGCTGAGCCGTCTCGACGAAGTTGGTGCAGATGTCCGGCTCAGGGCCCGGTTCGCCGATCTTGCCGATGAAGACATGAATTCCGCCAAAGGGGACCCGGTACCCGTACTCGATTGAGCCAGCCTCGGGGCCCCATCCTTCATCGTCGACGTAGAGCTTGCCGCGACGACTCTTGGTCATCCGGCCAACCGCGTACCCCTTGAGTCCTTCAAAGCTGCCCTTCAAGAACTCGAAACCATCGTGCGATAGCCCCACGGTGGGCGCCAACTGTCGTGGAATTAACACGTCAGATGTCCTGTTGAAAGGACTTAGTCGTAGAGCCATCGCGACGGGTTAGCTTGAAGGGGTTAAACCGGATAAGGGACACAGGAGTTTTTATACTAGTTCGGCCCCTTCGATGAAGGTAAAAGCCTACGTCTAGTTGTGATGGAATTGATTGGGTTTCAATGACCAGGGAGCAAATACGCTTTGCCTGGGTCTCGAGTTGTTGTTTCCGCCCTTGAACCGCCGTCGGGTCGTCCCTTTATATACATAGGTTGACGCCCGGCCGGTCTACAGAGTCCCGAGGCGGCTCATACAAGTGTCCGCCTCGGTCTCCCCTTTCCTATCTTACAACACAAGTTATACAATCATAGCGGTTTACTACCATGGGCCCTAATCCGCCTTTGGGCTTTGGGCCTCTAAGCTTCATCAGTAAAGCGCCATCTTCTGGGTCTTTACGGGCTTCAATGTAGTTGAGAGTGAACCGGCCCCTCCTAGGCGGTTTACCCTTAGTAGTTATATCCCCAACACCCTGCTTGCTGAAGCCCGATCCTCGCAGGTGGCCCAGACACCGAGTTGACGATCCTATGGAGGTTGCCGTGGTGCCCCTAGACATGCTACCACTACCCGTCCACCTGTCCTTCATGCGCGGCTACTACTGGGCGGGCATGAAGGCCAACTGGATCATCCTCATCCACCAATACGGTAGTCCGTGGCATCTCGTGGATATCTACACCCAACGAGAGATCACTCTTCCATCTTTGGATACCGCCGCCATCGAGCCTCGCGGCCCGTCGGACACTCCTGCCTACTACGCACGAGACGTGTCGAGCTTTTGGCTCGACCTCTGTTTGCTGAAGGTTGTAATCTGCGAAGTGCCCACACCATCCGAAGACTACATGGATTACAAGCTCATTGCCGTGTTCAACATGGGATTAGTCTATCTGGAATCCGGTCGCCATACATGGTTATGGCTCATCGTCGATCCTCTTTACCCAACACTTCTGTCTGATGCTATAGTGCACGATGGCATCGTTATCGACGCACAGATTGGCTGCCTATACTGGCGGAATCTATCGTTGTGTAATTGTTCTATCTCATCTCATCTTTACCTTAAGAATACGACTGTCTGTTCATTGTTACAAATTTAGAATATATAGTATGTCTATAACCACATCATTGCTATATGTTCCTCTCATTTCCTAGATTTTTATGACCACACATGTTATTGTTAGAGTTGATATGAGAACAATTGGTATCTAATGATTGTTAGAATAGATATTATGAGTATAACCTCATGATTGCTATATGTTACTCTCATTTCCAGGATTTTTATAACAACGCATGTTATTGCTTAGAGTTGATAAGATAACTGCAGTAAGTGCTATGTTAGAATATGAGTAGGCCCTGTCATATCTATTTTCCTCTCATTGTTACATGATGTTTGAACCATGATATATTGCTAGAATATGAAAGCCATTGGCTTATTTTTTTAACTTGGGGTATGATTATGACCACGGCATTGCAATTCTCTGTCTATGATATGTGTCACTGTTATAATAATCTTAATTTCACACATACTCTGAACATGATTGTTTATTTTTGTCCTTTTGGTCTCCAATTTGAATTGTTGCAGCAGATGCAAATGTGCCGGCCTTCATGATTCCAGGACCAGGAATCATACTAGCTGGTGGGTGGTGGTTTATCGCTCGTTCAGCTGACGGTGGTCATTTGATGCTCATTTGCACGTACCAAATTGACCAAACCATTTCATCAAACCACATGCAGTACAATGCTTGGGGCGTTCATGACATTGATGGCTATGGCTGCTTCGTGTTCGAGAAAGATCCAAGCTCCATTGGGCCAGGCGTATTCAACCGGAGGCGGGTTTACAGCCTCAGCAACCACTCCATGTTCCTCGGGCTCAATTATCCGATCATCCAACCAATCATCGATGATATCACCGGCGATGATTACCGTGCTATGCAACTTCCATTCGCCGAGGGGTGTGTTTACACATCATACCATGGGTTTCATGAATCACCATATCCGAGATTAAATCGACACAGCTTGTTGCGGATAATCTTGATGTGTGAAAGGCATCAAGCTTCCATGCGATGGATGGCTTTTGCAAACCCGACATGCAGCGATGTGGTTCATGCCAACAGCAAATATGCACAACTTGATTCGTGCTTGATATGTAGATGAGCCATGTATTCTGCTGCTGTAGTACGACCCTCTTTTGTTGGATATTATGTCTTGTTGTTAGTTGAAGCACTCCTCTGGTTTGAAGGATAGATACCTTTACGGGATCAAGTGCATCCTAACTCACCTGCATAGGATGTACTGATAATGATGATGGAGATGTTGTGCAGTATATATATATATATGTCACTTAGGCTTCAAGTGCTTAATTGTTAGTTAAACCTATGGTTAAAATGTGACACTAAATACGACTAGTAAGTAGTACAGTAGCAGTACTAGTATACGTCGGTCAAATTATTTATCATGTCCACACATTGAATTGACGTGACAACACGCTGCGTGTAAGGTGACACAAGAATCCCGGCGGCGTGTTTGGGTATTCTGGACTTCAGATTAGGAGTACCACTTATCTGTCGAAATCTTTCATCATTCGCTTAAAATAGTCAATTGATCATACATTGAGTACCATATAACTGGAATTAACGCATGCAAGTCGAAGAAGGATTGGTCGGTGCTGCCGGCTGGCGTCAAGTTCGATCCCACGGATCAGGAGATAATCGAGCACCTTGAGGCCGAAGTGAGTGCTGACAGCGCGAGATCTCACCCTCTCATCGATTTGTTCATACCAACCATCGACAGCTAGCACGGCATATGCTACACCCATCCCGAGAAACTTCCACGTAAGACACCGATCGGTCGTCTACTTGCACAAACATATTCCTTTGTTTATAGCTCTATTTTTCTTTTTAGACGCAGACCTGGTGAAGCAATTACAATTTGACAGTTAATAAAAAGTGAAACAAGTGACTGCAACATGCCAAAGATGTTATGAAAATGCCAACTATGTACACTAAAACCTGTATTCGACAATCTGCAGGTATCACACTTGAGTGGCCTAAGCAAGCATTTCTTCGGCGCAATTCCAGGCGTTCAAAGGGAGCACGTGGGCGCGTCGCAAGATACATTGGTCGGCATGCACGCGATGTGGCACAACATCGGCAATACCTTGCGGTGATGGTCAATGACCGCGAGACGGGCAACAAAAGGTTACGGTGATGCACACCAACAAGAACTTCACCAGCGAGAGGACCAAGCTGGGTGATGCACCAGTACCACCTCGGGGACCTGGAGCAAGAGAAGGAGCGGGAGATGGTCCTCTGCAAGATTTTCTACCAGACGACCACTAGGGCCCGGAGTAAAAAGATTATAAGTTAGTTTGGTATTGGTACTTGTACTACCTTGTCATCCGCAAGTTTGTATTGTTCTTAACGATCTTTTGGTATGAACTTGGCATTTGCTTCCAACCATCATGCCGAGGGTCGACGTAGATATAAAGCTGAATCATTTGTTTCGAAACGAATTTTCAGGCACCTGATTTTTATTTGATGGGTAGCATAAGCACCTGCCGTTCGAATTCCCAGTTCTCCAATTTTTTTGAAACAAGTGCATGCTCTTAATATGGCGATGAAAAAACAATATCCCTGCTGCATCCTAGTTATCAGTTTGTACTTGCAGAATTCTCTCGTTTATTGAGCACGTATATTGTTTTTTCAGGTCGAGCAGGTTTCAACTGGGCTGTAGACTGCACAGGCTTGGTTTTGTTTTTAATAGGCCCAGCCCATGGCGACAACGGGGCACAAAGATCCGGCAGGTATCTACTGGCCTCTGGCCCGCCAGCGTTAGTTATATTTTGTCTTACAACATCCTCAGGCACTTTTTTTACTGAATCAAACACACAACCCAGTTCTATTTTCCTCTAGAAATGCATGGCCTACATCTGTTTTCTAATCTCTACCTATAGTTTTACTAGTTCATATACACGTATCATTATATTGAAAATACATAAAACTCACTTTTCATATTTACATCCTTATTTTTGTTGTTGTTTTCCCTCCCAACGCTGATTTTTTTACCACTGGTTTTCCCTTAAACCAACTCAATTGTCCCACGTCTTATTTGCTTACAAAAACAAAACGATTTTTTGGCAAATCAATAAGTTCTTAAAAAAATGTTTATCAGTTCGGGATTACAAAAGTTCGGAATCCACCGAAATATGAAAAATAAGGTTGAACTTTTTGACCGTGGTCCTGGAAAGAAAATGGGTTGTAATAAATTACTTATAAGAATTAGCAAATGGGCTGCAAATTATTAAAAAATAGCAAATGGGCTCTATGTTGTCTGCCACAGATTTGGAAGCTGACTTGTGGGCCTACTAAGTTCATGCGTACACAAGGTTTATCAAAAAAGAAACTTAGTCAACAATTGACTCTACCAGCGTCAGACCGTTAGATGTCAATCTAACGTCAATCGTGCATCTTCAGTCTCTGACCTTCCTGCCCTAGCCGCCCAAACTAGCACCGTCGGAACCGCCTGCTCCCGCCTCCCGTGGTCGGCTGTGCTGCCGGGCAGGCCTCACGGCCCCATCATATACTCGCATCTCTAGCCTGTCTATCCCTCTACTCACCCAGACCTCCTGTTATTTTCCGGCGACGGCAGCCGAACCAGTCAACCCTCGTACTCTCCATCGTGTGGGCAGCCACTGCGTGTCTTCCCCGGCTCCATGTCGTTCCCTTCGTAGGCCTCGCCGTCGTCCACCGCCCTGGTGCTCTCGGCGCGGCGTGGTCAACGTGGTCAACGAACTTCATCCATCGGAAGTGGACTGTACGTGGAGAGGCTGACAGCTGGGTCCACGGCCGCACACAAGGAAATGCCTCCTTATTACACGCAAAATAATGATTCCTCCACCTGACATATGGGAGCCGCCGGAAGGGCCTCTGTATTTCACAAAAAAACGTTCCCTCCGCTGATAGGTCGGACCGACCAACTATATCTTCGCACGCAAGGAAGTGCCTCCTTATTGCGCACAAAAAAATGAATACCCCCTGCTAGCTGGGACCCACCATAGTGGGTGGCTGACTTGTGGGCCTACTAAGTTGACGGGGACAGAGGGCTTTGTCAACTTAGTCAATATGAATGATTCTAGCTCCAGTGACCGTACGATGTCCATCCAACGGCCATAGTGCTTCTTCAACCTCTGGTCTTCTTGCTCCAGCCACCCAAAGCAACGCCGGTCGTGCCGCCTACTCCTTCCTCCCGTGGCCGGCTGTGCTGCCGCGGAGGCCTCACCACCCCCATACTACTCCCACCGCTGGCCAGGAAATCCCTCCGCTCACCCACACCCCCTGTTATTGTGCGGCGACGGCAACCTCACACCGCAGCCGAACCGGTGAACCCTCGTACTCCTCCCCGCATGGGCATCCACTGCCGCATCTTCCCCGGCTCCGCGTCGTCCCCTTCCTAGGCCTCGCCGTCGTCCACTGCCTTGGTGCTCTCGGCGCGGCGTGGTCAATGTGGTCAGCGACCGACTTCCATAGGAAGAGTACTGTACGTGGAGAGGCTGACAGCTGGGTCCTTGGCCACAGCCCAGTTTTCTTGTGATTTACCAAGTAAGTCGCTTTGTCAGGCCTGTTGGGCTGAAAATCTTTCAAGACAAGGAGAGCTTCATTCGGCTAGCCGAGAAAATGACCTATCAGTAGTGAGAAATGGGTTGTACATTTTTAAAACACATCAAACTGGCAATTACTTTCAAATTTCTTTTTTCATTTCGAGATTTTAAATCGCATTGATTTTTATGCATGGACAATTTGTTAGTTTTAGATTGATATACATTTATTTTTAAAATCAGTTTGAATGTGACTCAAAATTTCGGGATTTAAAACAGTTCGGACCGCACCAAAATATGGAAAATTTTGTATAATTTTTTAACCGTGGCCACAATATGGGCTCTAATGCTAACAAAAATAATATGGGCTCCAAAAAAACTTTAAGAATTAGCAAATGGGTTGTAAATTTTTAGAAATAATGGTAGATGGGCTGTATGATGTTTTCCGCAGATTTGAGGCTTTCTTAAAAAAAAGGTTGACGCACAAGTTGTGACTGTTGGATGTCCATCCAACGGCCGTCGTGCTTCTTCAATCTCTGCTCTTCCTGCTCCAGCCGCTCAAACAAGCGCCGGCACGATTGCCTGCTCCCTCCTCCCCGCAGCCGGCTATGCTGTCGCATAGGCCTCGCCGCCCCACCGTACTCCCATCGCTGGCCTAGCCATCCCTCTACTCGCCCACACCTGCTGTTATTCTCCGGTGACGGCAGACAAACCAGTAAACCCTCGTACAGTCGTACTCCCCTCCGCGTGGGAAACAAGTGTCGAGTCTTCCCTGCCTCCGTGTCATTCCCTTCCTAGGCCTCGCCGTCGTCCACCGCCCTGGTGCTCTCGGTGCGGCCTGGTCAATGTGGTCAACGACCGACATGCATCTGAAGTGGACTATACGTGGAGAGGCTGACAGCTGGGTCCATGGCTGCACACAAGGAAATGCCTCCTTATTATGCGCAAAATAATGATTCCTCCACCTAACATCTGGGACCCACAGAAAGGGCCTCTGTATTTTGTGAAAAAAATGTTACTGCCGCTGGCAACTTGGACCCACCAGCTATATCTTCGTACGCAAGGAAGTGCCTCCTTATTACGCACAAAAAAAATGAATACCCCCTGCTAGTTGGGACCCATTATAGTGGCAGGCTGACTTGTGGGCCTACTAAGTTGACGACGACGGAGGGCTTTGTCAACTTAGTCAATATGCACGATTCTAGCTCCAGTGACCGTACGATGTCCATCCAACGGCCGTAGTGCTTCTTCAACCTCTGGTCTTCTTGCTCCAGCCGCCCAAACCAGCGTCGGTCGTGCCTCGTGCTCCTGCCTCCCGTGGCCGGCTGCGATACGGCGGAGGCCTCACCGCCCCCTACTACTCCCACCGCTGTCCAGGCCATCCCTCTACTCACCCTCACCCCCTGTTATTCTGCGGTGATGGCAGCCTCATACCGCAGCGAACCAGTGAACCCTCATACTCCTCTACGCGTGGACATCCACTGCCGCGTCTTCCCCGGCTCCGCGTCGTCCCCTTCTTAGGCCTCGCCGTTGTTCACCGCCCTGGTGCTCTCGACGCGGCGTGGTCAATGTGGTCAAGGAACGGCTTCCATCGGACGTGGACTGTACGTGGAGAGGCTGGTAGCTGGGTCCACGGCCGCAGCAAGGAAGTGCCTCCTTATTACGCGCAAAATAATTATTCCTCCACCTGACAGCGGGGACCCACCAGACGGGCCACCGTATTTCGTGAAAAAAATGTTTCCCCCTGACTACTGGGACCCACCAGCTACATCTTCGCACGCAAGGAAGTGCGTCCGGGCAAAAGAAAAACGATTCGCCCCTGACTACTGGGACCCGCCAGCTACATCTTTGCACGCAAGGAAGTGCCTGATAGTCGGGACCCACCTGGTCGAAGCGTACCTATTGTTGTCATTCTGATTGCGAACGTGTACGTACATACTGGCCGATGTAGAGGCGCGCACGTGTCGTAGTAGAGGCGCGCACGTAGCATGTACACGTACGTACAACGGCATGTGTGCAAGAAAGAAAATACAGCCACGTACGTACATACGGGCAAGGCCTCGAACGCCTACTCGCGCATACGTACGGCCAGGGCTCGTGTACATGGCTGGGTCAGAACGGAGAAATTGCATCGTCGTGTTCATGGGGATCCAATCGGCTGGGTCGGAACGGAATGCGTCTTCGTGTTCATCGGGAGGGCTTGGACGGAACAGCCGATGGAAACGAGGCCTGGCGTACCGCAGAACGGAGGAAACGGCCTTGTGTTCGACCAGCCACGTTCGAAACGGGATCCTGTTCATCGGGAAGGGTCTTGCGTACCACAAAACGGAGGAAACGGGGCCTCCTACGGTCGAAACGGGGGTCCTGTTGATCGGGAGGGGTGTGACGTACCGCAAAACGGAGGAAACGAACTTGTGTTGGAGCCCTACGGTCGAAACGGGGGTCTTGTTCATCAGGAGGGGTGTGGCGTACCGCAAAACGGGACTCCACGGGATACTGTTCATCTCCACTGTCGACCCCCTCCAGCCTCCACGGGCTACTATTCATCCACCGTCGACCTCCTCTAGCCTCCACCTGCGACTGTTCATCCACTGGCTCCTATTCATCCAGCCTCCACCGCGCGCTACTCCACCGGCTACTGTTCAACCACCCCTCTCCATGGGCTCCTGTTCAACCACCCCTCCACGGGCTACTGTTCATCCAGCCCTCCACCGTCTACTGTTCATCCTGTCGTCCATGGGGTGGTCCTGTTCATCCTGCCCTCCACGGGGTCCTGTTCATCCAGCCCCAACCGGCTCGATCGATCGGGGTCCTGTTCATCCAGAGGCAACACCACGGGGTCCTGTTCATCCACCTCCACCGGGAACTGTTCATCCAACCCACACAGAAACACTCACTGTTCATCCAGAGGCAGCATCGATCGGCTTCAGTTATAGCAGTAGCAAAGGAATCGCTCGATTGGGTTCAGTTAACAGCCATCGATCGATTGCTCGGGTTCAGTAACGCGTAGCCTGCAGTGCAATCGCTCGGGTTCAGTTAGAGCCCAACGCCTCGCACCCATGCGTGTGCGTGTATGAGAGAAACGCGCATCGCTCGGCCCCGACCACCCACCGTAACCGGGAACACCCCGATATTTTCCTCGCCCTCACTTCTACCACGGTTTTTTCCGTCATGGACGGCCCAAAGAATGCCATGCAGCTGCGTCTCCGGCCTGCCCAGGACGAAAATTTTTGTCATGATTTTTTTCATAGAAGTAAGACCCCCACCACATCTATGATGATACCGGGTTTTGTCACAATTATCATCATATAAGTGTCATAAGTATGACAGAAAAAAATCCGTTCGGCCCAAAATGTCATGGATGTGTCTTTTTTTGTAGTGGGGGAGAGAGCCTCCCTCCTTCTTCTTCTTCCTTGACCTTCTCCCTAGATGGGAGAAGGGTTTCCCCTCTGGTCCATGGTCTCCATGGAGTGGGAGGGGCGAGAGCCCCTCCGAGATTGGATCTCTGTCTCTCTGTCTCTCTCTGTTTCTGGGTTCCAGATTCTGCCCTTTCACCGTTTCTTTTATAACCGGAGATCCGTAACTCCGATTGGATTGAAATTTGAACACGATTTTTATCCGGATATTAGCTTTCTTGCGGTGAAAGAAGGGCAACAACCGCCTTACGGGGTGTCCACGAGGGTCAGGGGTGCGCCCCCTTCCTCGTGGCCCCCTCGGGCATCATCTCGCGTTGATTCCACTTCCCAAAATTCACATTTATTCCAAAAAAAATCTCTGTCAGTTTTTATCCCGTTTGGACTCCATTTGATATGGATTTTCTGCGAAACAAAAAACATGCAACAAACAGGAACTGGCACTGGGCACTGGATCAATATGTTAGTCCCAAAAATAGTATAAAAAGTTGCCAAAAGTATATGAAAGTTCTATAATATTGGCATGGAACAATAAAAAATTATAGATACGACGGAGACGTATCAAACGCAAACACCAAATAACATTTATTTAGTTCAAACACTAATCCTGAAGGAAAAGGGAGTGTGCGATGGTGATTTTATCAACCTTGGAATCACTTCCAACACACATCATCACCTCGCCCTTAACTAGTCTCTGTTTATTTTGCAACTCCCGTTTTGAGTTACTACTCTTAGCAACTGAACCAGTATCAAATACCTAGGGGTTGCTATAAACACTAGTAAAGTACACATCAATAACATGTATATCAAATATACCTTTGTTCACTTTGCCATCCTTCTTATCCGCCAAGTATCTAGGGCATTTCCACTTCCAGTGACCATTTCCTTTGAAGTAGAAGCACTCAGTTTCAGGCTTGGGTCTAGCTTTGGGCTTCTTCATGGGAGTGGCAACTTGCTTGCCATTCTTCTCGAAGTTCCCTTTCTTTCCCTTGCCCTTTTACTTGAAACTAGTGGTCTTGTCAACCATCAACACTTGATGCTTTTCTTGATTTCAACCTTCGCTGATTTCAGCATCGCGAAGTGTTCGGGGAATCATTCTCGGCATCCCTTGCATATTATAGTTCATCACGAAGTTCCAGTAACTTGGTGATAGTGACTAGAGAACTCTGTCAATCACTATCTTATCTGGAAGATTAACTCCCACTTGATTCAAGCGATTGTAGTACTCAGACATTCTGAGCACATGCTCACTGGTTAAGCTATTCTCCTCCATATTGTAGGAAAAATACTTGCGACAGGTCTCATACCTCTTGACTCGGGCATGAGTCTGAAATACCAAATTCAGTTCTTGGAACATCTCATATGCTCCATGGCGTTCAAAACATTTTTGATGTCCCGGTTCTAAGCCGTAAAGCATGGTCCACTAAACTATCAAGTAGTCATCATACCGAGCTTTGCAAAACATTCATAATGTCTGCATCTGCTCCTGCAACAGGTTCATCACCTAGTGGTGCATCAAGGACATAATACTTCTGTGCAGCAATGAGGATAATCCTCGGATCACGGACCTAGTCCGCATCATTGCTACTTTCAACTTAGTTTTCTCTAGGAACATATCATAAATAAAACGAGGAAGCTATACACGAGCAATTGATGTACAACATAGATATGCAAATACTATCAGGACTAAGTTGATGATAAATTTAAGTTCAATTAATCATATTACTTAAGAACTCCCACTTAGATAGACATCCCTCTAGTCATCTAAATGATCATGTGATCCATATCAACTAAACCATATCCGATCATCACGTGAGATGGAGTAGTTTTAAATGGTGAACATCACTATGTTGATCATATCTACTATATGATTGACGCTCGAACTTTCGGTCTCAGTGTTCCGAGGCCATATCTGCATATGCTAGGCTCGTCAAGTTTATCCCGAGTATTCTGCGTGTGCAAAACTGGCTTGCACCCGTTGTATGTGAATGTAGAGCTTATCACACCCAATCATCATGTGGTGTCTCAGCATGAAGAACTGTCGCCACGGTGCATACTCAGGGAGAACACTTATACCTTGAAATTTTAGTAAGGGATCATCTCATAATGCTACCGTCGTACTAAGCAAAATAAGATGCATAAAAAGATAAACATCACATGCAATCAAATAAGTGATATGATATGGCCATCATCCTCTTGTACCTTTGATCTCCATCTCCAAAGCACCGTCATGATCACCATCATCACCGGCTTGACACCTTGATCTCCATCGAAGCATCGTTGTCGTCTCGCCAACTATTGCTTCTATGACTATCGCTACCGCTTAGTGATAAAGTAAATCAATTAACTGGTGATTGCATTTCATACAATAAAGCAACAACCATATGGCTCCTTCCAGTTGCCGATAACTATTACAAAACATGATCATCTCATACAACAAATTATATATCATCATGTCTTGACCATATCACATCACAGCAAGCCCTGCAGAAACAAGTTAGACGTCCTCTACTTTGTTGTTGCAAGTTTTACGTGGCTGCTACGGGCTTCTAGCAAGAACCATTCTTACCTACGCATGAAAACCACAACGATTTTTTGTCAAGTGTGTTGTTTTCATCTTCAACAAGGACCGGGCGTAGTCACACTCGATTCAACTAAAGTTGGAGAAATAGACACCCACTAGCCACCTGTGTGCGAAGCACGGTGGTAGAAACAGTCTCATGAACGCGGTCATGTAATGTCAGTCTGGGCCGCTTCATCCAACAATACCGCTGAATCAAAGTATGACATGCTGGTAAGCAGTGTGACTATTATCACCCACAACTCTTTGTGTTCTACTCGTGCATATAACATCTACGCATAGACCTGGCTCGGATACCATTGTTGCAGAACATAGTATTTCAAAAAAAAAATACCTACAATCACGCAAGATCTATCTAGGAGAAGCATAGCAACGAGCGGGGAGAGTGTGTCCACGTACCCTCGTAGACCAAAAGCGGAAGCGTTTAGTAACGCGGTTGATGTAGTCGAACGTCTTCGCGGTCCAATCGATCCAAGTACCGAACGCACGGCACCTCCGCGATCTGCACAAGTTCAGCTCTATGACGTCCCTCGAACTCTTGATC
Source organism: Aegilops longissima (assembly GCA_021605205.1). Taxonomy (NCBI): domain Eukaryota; kingdom Viridiplantae; phylum Streptophyta; class Magnoliopsida; order Poales; family Poaceae; genus Aegilops; species Aegilops longissima. Next base: position 605,783,912 of record CM038680.1, read on the forward strand.
CAGTTGAGGACGAGGGAGAGTTTCGTCAGCAAGACGGCATGGTGACGGTGATGGTGAAGTTACCGATGCAGGGCTTCGCCTAAGCACTACGACAATATGATCGAGGTGTAAAACTGTGGAGGGGGGCACCGCACACGGCTAAAGATCAACTTGTGTGTCTTTGGGGTGCCCCCTTGCCCACGTATATAAAGGAGGGGGGAAGAGGAGGCCGGCCTAGGATGGGCGCGCCTATAGGGGAGTCCAACTAGGATTCTGAATCCTAGTTGGAGTCCCGTTCCTTTTCCAAGAGGGGAGAGAGGGAAGGAGAGGGAGAAGGAAGGAGGGGGCACCGCCCCCTCCCTAGTCCAATTCGGACCAGCCCATGGGGGGCGTGGCCTCCCCTTGTGGCCCTTCTCTCCTTTCCACTAAGGCCCATGAAGGCCCAATACTTCCCCCGGCGAATTCTCATAACTCTCCGGTACTCCGAAAAATACCCGAACCACTCAGAACCTTTCCGATGTCTGAATATAGCCTTCCAATATATCGATCTTTACATCTCAACCATTTCGAGACTCCTCGTCACGTCCTTGATCTCATCTGGGACTCCGAACAAACTTTGGTACATCAAATCACATAAACTCATAATACCAATCGTCATCAAGCGTTAAGCGTGCGGACCCTACGGGTTCGAGAACTATGTAGACATGACCGAGACACCTCTCCGGTCAGCAACCAATAGCAGAACCTAGATGCTCATATTGGCTCCTACATATTCTACGAAGATCTTTATCGGTCAAACCGCACAACAACATACGTTGTTCCCTTTGTCATCGGTATGTTACTTGCCCGAGATTCGATTGTCGGTATCACCATACCTAGTTCAATCTCGTTACCGAAAGTCTCTTTACTTGTTCCGTAATGCATCATCCCGCAACTAACTCATTAGTCACATTGCTTGCAAGGCTTATAGTGATGTGCATTACCGAGAGGGCCCAGAGATACCTCTCCGATACATGGAGTGACAAATCCTAATCTTGATCTATGCCAACTCAACAAACACCATCGGAGACACCTGTAGAGCATCTTTATAATCACCCAGTTACGTTGTGACGTTTGATAGCACACAAGGTGGTCCTCCGGTATTCGGGAGTTGCATAATCTCATAGTCAGAGAAACATGTATAAGTCATGATGAAAGCAATAGCAATAAAACTAAATGATCATTTATGTTAAGCTAACGGATGGGTCTTATCTATCACGTCATTCTCTAATGATGTGATCCCGTTCATCACATGACAACACATGTCTATGGTCAGGAAACTTAACCATCTTTGATTAACGAGCTAGTCAAGTAGAGGCATACTAGGGACACTCTGTTTGTCTATGTATTCACACATGTACTAAGTTTCCGGTTAATACAATTCTAGCATGAATAATAAAAATTTATCATGATATAAGGAAATATAAATAACAACTTTATTATTGCCTCTAGGGCATATTTCCGTCAAACACCCTATCCAAGATAACAAAAAGGATCCTCTTGGTTGTTAGACCAAGTATAGAGATAGAAATCTCAGGGAGCCCCCACCTATTGATCCAATCATTGAACAACAAGGTGCTTTGATGGTTGATTAAACCACTACTTTTATCATAATCACCTCTAACGAAGTTAAAATCACCACACACCGAAATAGGATAAGTAGCAGAGTAAAAAACATCATGTAATTCAGTAATAAAATCCAACTTAAATTCAGGGTAAGCAGATCCATGCGCCACAATAAAATGCCATAAGTGAAGGAAATATGCCCTAGAGGAAATAATAAAGTTGTCATTTCATATTTCCTTATATCATGATAAATGTTTATTATTCATGCTAGAATTGTATTAACCGGAAACTTGATACATGTGTGAATACATAGACAAAACACCGTGTCCCTGGTAAGCCTCTACTAGACTAGCTCGTTAATCAAAGATGGTTAATTTTCCTAACCATAGACATGTGTTGTCATTTGATGAACAGGATCACATCATTAGGAGAATGATGTGATGGACAAGACCCATCTGTTAGCTTAGCATATTGACCGTTCAGTTTTATTGCTATTGCTTTCTTCATGTCATCTACATATTCCTTTGACTATGAGATTATGCAACTCCCGGATACCGGAGGAATACCTTGTGTGATATAAAACGTCACAACACAACCGGGTGATTATAAAGATGCTCTATAGGTATCTCCGAAGGTGTTTGTTGGGTTGGCATAGATCGAGATTAGGATTTATCACTCCGAGTATCGGAGAGATATCTCTGGGCCCTCTCGGTAATTGATACGTCTCCAACGTATCTATAATTTTCCTTGTTCCATGTTGTTATATTATCAATCTTGGATGTTTATAATAATTTTATATCATTTTTTGGTAGTATCCTATTGACATAGTGCCAAGTGCCAGTTGCTGCTTTCTGCAAGTTTTTTACATCACAGGAAATCAATATCAGACGGAGTCCAAACGCAATGAATCTTTATGGAGATTTTTTTGGACCAGAAGGAACGTATTGGGCCCTGGCTGCGCCTGGGGGTGCCCTGAGGGAGGCACAACCCACAAGGGCGCGCCAGGAGGCCCAGGCGCGCCCAGGTGGGTTATGCCCACCTCGTGTGCCCCCCCCCCCCGGACCACCTCTTTGCTCTATAAATACCCCAATATTCCAGAAACCCTAGGGGAGTCGACGAAATATTCATCTAGCCGCCGCAGAGTCCAGAACCACCAGATCCAATATAGACACCATCTCGGATGGGGTTCACCGCCTCCATTGGTGCCTATGATGATGCATAAGTAGTTCTTTGTAGACCTTCGGGTCCGTAGTTAGTAGCCAAATGGCTTCATCTCTCTCTCTGAATTCTCAATACAATGGTATCTTGGATATCCATATGATGTAACTATTTTGCGGTCTGTTTGTTGGGATCGATGAACTTTGAGTTTATGATCAGATCTATCTTTTTATATCCATGAAAGTATTTGAGTTTCTTTGATCTCTTTTATGCATGATCTCTTATAGCCTCGTATTTCTTCTCCGATATTTGGGTTTTGTTTGGCCAACTTGATCTATTTATCTTGCAATGGGAAGAGGTGCTTTGTAGTGGGTTCGATCTTACGATGATTGATCCGAGTGAAAGAAAGGGAACCGACACATATGTATCATTGCTACTAAGGATAAAATGATGGGGTCTATCTCTACACAAATAGATCTTGTCTACATCATGTCATCGTTCTTATTGCATTACTCTTTTTCTCCATGAACTTAATACACTAGATGCATGCTGGATAGCGGTCGATGTGTAGAGTAATAGTAGTAGATGTAGGCAGGAGTCGGTCTACTAATCTTGGACGTGATGCCTATATAATGATCATTGCCTGGATATCGTCATGAGTATTTGAAGATTTGTCAATTGCCCAACAGTAATTTGTTCACCCTCCGTTTGCTATTTTTCTCAAGAGAAGCCACTAGTGAAACCTACGGCCCCCGGGTCTCTTTCTCATTTATTCGCCTTTGCGATCTACTTTTTCCTTGCATTTATTTTCAGTTCTATTAAACCAAAAATACAAAAAATACCATGCTGCAATTTTTCCTTATTTATTTTATTTGGCGTTCTGTATATCAATTTACTACAAATTTATCTCACATTCGTTTGCCTACTTGAGGCGTCGTACCCCGGAAGGGATTGACAACCCCTTTAACACGTCGGGTTGTGAGGATTTGTTATCTGTGTGCAGGGGTTTTTTATGTTGTGTTGCTTGTTTCTCCTACTGGTTCGATAACCTTGGTTTCATATCTGAGGGAAATACCTACCGTTGCTGTGTTGCATCATCCCTTCCTCTTTGGGGAAAAACCGACGTAGCTTCAAGCGACATCAAAAGGAATTTCTGGCGCTGTTGCCGGGGAGGATCTTCAACATTACCAGGTTCCTAATCACAAATCTCATCTCCTCGCAATTTACATTATTTTCCATTTGCCTCTCATTTTCCTCTCCCCCACTTCACAAGAATTTGTTGTTTTATTCGCCCCTCTTTTTCTGTTCGCCGTTTTCTTGTCGGATCTGTTTTTGTGTGTGTTCTTGTTTGCATAGTCATGATGCCTCAAAGAAAATATTATGATGTTCCTTACCCAAATATTTTGCTTGTAATTGAGAATAGTAATAAGGAATATATGACTACACAATTTGAGCATAATAAGTATTTTACCGAAGAACTTAAGGAGCACTCCGTTGTGCTAGATGCTATTACAAAACAACTTGATGATATTAGTAGAGAAGTTTGCAATCTCCAATCTAAGTATGCTTTTGCCGAAAGTCTGCTAGGAAAAATATCTGATGCACAAGCTACCTTAGTAAATCAAATGGCCCTAAACCAATCTCGTTAGAGGATAAAAGTGATGAAGATCTTAAAATGATTGGTGTTTCTTCTATTGATTCCTTGTTTAGTAATGTTAAGATTGATGAAAAAGGGACTGGAGAAGAGTCAACTTTAGGTAGAAGGCGTCCCAATATTTTGGAGGGTGAAAATCTTGTTGAGAAAATTGATGAAAGTGGGTTTGAAGAGGTCAAAACTTTAGCTCGTAATGTGCCCACTCTTTTCGATTACAAAGACTTTAATTATGATAGTTGCTCTTTGATTGATTGTATTTATTTTTTGCAATCCATGATAAATTCACCCCATGCTTATGAACAAAATAAAGCTTTTACTAAACATATTGTTGATGCTATGATGAAAGATTTTGAAGAAAAATTGGAATTAGAAGTTTCAATTCCTAGAAAATTGCATGATGAATGGGAACCTACTATAAAAGTCAAGATTAAAAATTATGAGTGTTTTGCTTTGTGTGACTTGGGTTCTAGTGTTTCTACGATTCTGAAATCTTTATGTGATGTGCTTGGTTTTATCGATCTTGAAGAATGTTCTTTAAATTTGCACTTGGCGGATTCTACTATTAAAAAGCCTATGGGAAGAATTAATGATGTTCTTATTCTTGCAAATAGAATTATGTGCCGATAGATTTTATTGTTCTTCATATTGATTGCAATCTGTCTTGTCTAATTATTCTTGGTAGACCGTTTTTACGTACTATCGGTGTCGTGATTGATATGAAAGAAGGCAATATTAAGTTCCAATTTCCTTTGAGGATGTTTATGGAACACTTTCCTAGAACAAGAATTAGGACACCATATGAATCAATCATGAGATCATCTTATGGATCTCGAACCAAGGATGACAAAACTTAGATCCATGCTTTATGCCTAGCTAAGGGCGTAAAACAATAGCGCTTGTTGGGAGGCAACCCAATGAATAAAATTTATTTTTGCTTTTTGCTTTCTGTTATTGAGTGTTAACACAATTATGCCACTGTTATGATTGTTTTTTGTGTGTTTTAATTAGTGTTTGTGCCAGGTAGAACCGATAGGGTCTTCTTGGGTGATAGTTGTTTGATCTTGCTGAAAAACAGAAACTTTTGCGCTCACGAAAACAATTCTTATTTTTTACCAGAGCGTGATAAAATGCCAATTCTTTTTGCAGAAGGTTAATATACAAATTGCTCAGGTCGTCCTATTGTTTCAGAATTTTTGGAGTTCTAGAAGTTTTTGAAAAAAGTCAGATTGCTACAGACTGTTCTGTTTTGTCGGATTATGTTTTCTTTGTGTTGTGTGCTTATTTTGATGGCTCTATGGTTTTCTTTGATGAGTTTTTGCCATATAAAAGTTGGAATACAGTAGATATAATGCAAAAACAAAATATGAATTGGTTTGGTACAATACTTATAGTAGTGATTTTCTTTCTTTTACTAACAGATCTCACGAAGGTTTTGTTGAGTTTTGTGTGATTGAATTTCTCAAGTTTTGGGTTATCTAAAGTTGGATGAAGGAATAAAGGATAGAAGAGCCTAAGCTTGCGGATGCCCTGGCATCGCAAGCTATTATCCAAAAATGAGCAACCAACTAAGCTTGGGGATGCTCCCGAGTGGCAACCCCTCTTTCTTCTAATGACCATTGGTATTTTACTCGAAGCTATATTTTTATTCGTCACATGACATGTGTTTTGCTTGGAGTGTCTTGTATGATAATCCTTTTCTTGTTTTATTTTGGGGTTAATTATCATTTTGCCCTCAGTGGTGTCTGTGTGCTCAGTTTTGCCCTCAGATGCGAATTGTGCTCAGTTTTGCCCCTAGTCCATGCACAACAACTATGACGAGGCCAAAAGGCCATATTTGAGTCCATTCCATCCGTCGGCTTTAGTGGTTGTGGGTCCGGAGCTTACACGTGGGACCGCGTGGACGTGGGTCCGGAGCTGACATGTAGGCCCGTGCAACTAAATCCCCAAATCATTCTAGCTCACTCTGCCTATCCGCCGGCCGGCTGTCTCAAGCGCCGCCGCCACCACCAAGGCCAAGACCAAGACTGCCCGCCACCACAGCGGCCTGCTCCGCCGCTACTGTCCTGCGCTGCGCTCCACGGCTACCTGCGACGCCCGCCACCTTCCTGCGACGCCATGGGTGGGGCGCCCGCCACCTGCTCGACCCGCGGTGCGGCCTCCTTCCGTGCGCCCGGTCGGAGCGCTCAAAGGTGGGGGGGCTTCTAGAGCTATTTGAACTAGGAGGAAGAACCCTAGGGCGAAATGGCAGCGGCGACCCCGGAGTATTTGGCGAGGCAGGCATCGGGCCGGAGATCAGCCGCGTCCACGACTGGGTTCCCGAGGGGTAAGTCTCGCCTCTTGTTTAGATTGAGCTTAGTTGTGCATTTGAACACTCGATTCGAGTAGGTTTGCCCAATTAGTGTGCTGATTGCGTCTCTGTTTTTCGCCGTTAGGATGGAGTTGCGGTTTGCTTTCATGGTGCACGTTAGAAGGGACTGATACATGTTTGATGCAAAGGATAAGAAGAAATACCAAGGAGGTTTTGATTATCGGCTGCCAATGGCTAGTAATTGGAGTTTCAGACAATTTGGGGAGGTAATTTGTAGCCAATATCCTTGCGGTTTGCTTGATGAAGTGGTATACAAATACTATGATGGGGAAAAGAAATGGGTGACAGTTAGTAATGATGAAGAGCTAGCTACCATGTTTGTTAGGCATAAAGAGAAAGATAATTTTCATGTGAGGCTGCAAGTTGATGTGCTTGAGCAGGAATTTGGACCTAGGATGACAGGTGCAACATCTCAGGGAGAACCAAGTCGTCGTAATGGCATCTCTAGCCATAATAGTTCAGTTGGTGCACGGCGACGTGGTGGCTCGACAAGTGTGGGCAACAGCAGTAGGGCCCCCCTTGAAGTGGAGCCTGATGACTACAATTCTGGGGTTGATGAAGAGAAGCTATATTCTGATGTTATTCAGAATTTACGACGGGCACCTCGGACTGAAAACCAAGGCTCACAATGCAGTCCGTGTGGATGATGACGCGGTGGGTGAGGACGAAGACCTTGCAGCTGTTGAATGGGACCCTTTGAACCCTCATATGGAAGAAGGTACAGTTTTTGCATCCATGAATGAGTGTAGAAATGCACTTGTGACATACTGCATCAAGCTAGAACGTACTTTCAAAGTTGACAAGAGCGATCAAGTACGTTACAGAGTGCACTGTCTGACTGAGGGTTGTCCATGGAGGTTGCTCGCATCTAAAATGCGAAATAGCACTAATGTTCAGGTCAAAGTGAACCCTTTTAAGCACACATGCCAGGAATCAACCCTTAGGAAGGATACAATCAGTAGAGCCAAGTCAAGATGGGTGGCAGAAGAAGTAAAGAAGTGGGTGAAAGAAAACCAGCAAGTGGGTCCAAAGGAATTGCAGAAAAACATCAAAGATAAGTTCAAGATAGATTTACCATACATGAGGTTGTTCAATGGTAAACAACATGCTATGGATTCTATTTATGGTAACTGGCAGGAAAGTTTTCAATTGTTGTATTCATTCAAAGGTGAAGTGGAGAGGACAAGCCCGGGTAGTATTGTAGATATTGATCACCACACCGTGGAGTACACATTCAGGGGAGTGACAAAGACCAAGGAATGCTTTAGGAGGGTTTTGTCTGCTTTGAGGCTTGTTGCCAGGGTTTTTTGGTAGGCTGCAGGCCTTATTTGGCTATTGATGCCACTTTTCTCACAGGGAGGTTTAAAGGACAGTTAGTAGCAGCTTGTGCAGTTGATGCACACAATTTTGTATTTCCAGTTGCCTACGGTGTGCTGGAGACAGAGTGTGAGGAGAGCTGGACTTGGTTTTTGCATAATCTGCGCCGGGCTATTGCACATCCAAACGGGTTGGTCATTCATATAGATGCCTGCAAAGGTTTAGAACTTGCTGTGGACAATGTGTTCCCTAGAGTAGAGCATAGGGAATGCATGCGTCACCTTGCTGCAAATTCATGAAGAAATTCAAAGGAAAGGTGTATACCGACAATTTATGGCCAGCATCTTTGACTTGCAGTGTGAAAAATCATAACTACCACTTGTGGCAGTTATACATGAATACGAAAGTGAAAGAATACTTGGAAACACACCACTCCAAGTTATGGGCCAGAAGCCAATTCAGTGAAGTGAGCAAAGTTGAGTATGTGCACAATAATCTAGCAGAGTCTTTCAACTCAACGATCCGGAAACTAAAGGGTCATTATGTGGTGGATTTGCTTGATAGGATAAGGATAGAATACATGCAGAAATTTCATTATCGTGCAGGAATAGCCGAGGCAAAATTCATGGGCCACATTATCATCCCTGCCGTGATGAATGAACTGAAGCAGAAGACAACAGGCTTGGAAATGAACATGACTCTTTGCTCGGGTACCACAGCAGAGATATCATATTTGTATAAAGAGAAGAGGGAATGGAGATATCCAGTGGATTTAGAAGCTAGAACTTGCAGTTGTAGGCAATGGCAGATAACTGGGTTGCCATGCATTCATGCATTGTTTTTCATCACTTCACTCCCAGGTCCAGCAGGGAACATACAGCAGTATGTGCATGATTACTACTCTATTGCAAGGTTCAAAGCCACATATGCTTATGCCTTGCCTGCTATGGAGGGAAAACAACAATGGGACATGGTGGACCCAGGATTCAAGCTTTGCGCTCCAGTTCTGAAGAGAGCAGCAGGTAGACCAAGGAAGAGTCAATTCAGACCTTGCAGCGAAGGAGCTGGACTTGGAGCGAGGAAGCGTAAGTGCACAAGGTGTGGTGGGTCTGGTCATTTCGGTAAGTATTGTGATAACACAGTAGATCCAGCGTTCGGAGAGAGTTTTGATGAAGGCTTCGATGAAAATTTTGGTCAGCAACCGGTTGCCTCAACAGATGATGAAAATGATAGTCAACAGCCGGTTGTATCAGATGAGGATTTTGACGAGGTTCCAAATGATGATGGTCAATAGCCGCATGACTTTGACGATGATCCAAAATATCCTCCAAATAATGATTCAAGTGAGGCTCCAAATGGTGATCCAAGTGAGGCTCCAAATTGTGATCATGTTGATGCAAGTGAGGCTCCAAATTGTGATCATGGTGATCCAAGTGAGGCTCCAAATGATGATCCAAGTGAGGCTCCAAATGGTGACCAACCTTCTGTTGTTTTGAGTTCTGCTAGGTATGTAAATCTTGCAAGGGTCAAATACTATTGTACATTTATCACTTGACATGATCTCATTACCATTTATGTACTGCACAGCTCTATGATAGGTTTGAAGAAGACGCGCAAGGTACCGACAACCAAGAGGAGAAGAGAAGAAGCAATTAGCACAAGGTGCATGAGGAGCAAAGTGATGGCAAGAAGCTCAAGGAATAGACAGAAGCCCCAACGCTATATATGAATAATTATGAAACATTATGAATAAGGGATGATGTTGTATTATGAAACATTTATCACTTGACATGTTGTATTTCTGTTGGATGATGTTGGACCTATGTTAGAAGTATGTTTGACATGGTGTTTAAATCTGTTGGATGATGTTTGAATGAGCACATGGTTTTTCCTTTTTTTGATTTTTTTGAATTTTGTTTTGCTCATTTGAATTCTGGTCAAACCTAACTTTGATCAAGATTTAAGCAAGTCTAAAACATCAAAATGAAAAACTAAGCCTGGATCCTTTTTAGTCAATCCAAAATGAAGCTATGGTGAGGTTTTTGAATTTTTCATGAAAATGTGCTAAAAAGAGGGGTCCAAAGGTAGGGTAAACGGCCTCATTTGTAACCAAGGTTTTTTTTGGCCTTGTCTAAATCAGCCAAATAACTTTCCTACACATATATTCTATATATACAGACTATGTGCGCTGGTTTTTTCATTTTTTGATTTTTTTTAATTTGTTCTGCTCATTTGAATTCTAGTCAAACTTAACTTTGACCAAGATTTAAACAAGTGTAAAACATCAAAATGAAAAACTAAGCCTGGATCCTTCTTAGTAACTCCAAAATGAAGCTGTGGTGAGTTTTTTGAAATTTTCATGTTCATTTCCCCAAAACACTTCTGTTCACTTCATACAAGAGAGTTTGAGATACTCGAGATATCACACAATACACATGAACTTACCGTTTAAATGTATGTAAACCTTGTTTATCAACTTAAATCGTTAGTATATGACATAAGAAGACTATGTGCGCAGGTTTTTTATTTTTCTGATTTTTATTTAATTCATTATGCTCATTTGATATCAGGTCAAACATAGCTTTGACTGCTCCAAACCCCTCCAAAACCCTGCTAACCCTAGCGCTGAACAAGGACCGTTCATCTAACCCTAGCGGCGATCAAGGGCCATCGATCTAACCCTTCTAGAAGGAATCTGCGGGGAGGAGGGGGGCGATCCGCGAGATGCAATCTGATTGGCTGGGAGATTGTTTTTTTTTACAAATACCGGGCGCGCTGGATGGACCGTTGGGCCATCTCGTTGTCTGGGCCTGAGACCGCAGTAAATAGCCCGTCTCAGCCTTTCCAGGTCTTGCATGCATGGGAGGCGGCGACGTGGGTTTGCATGTGCGGGAGGCGGCGACGTGCATGCATGCGAGCAAGGCGAGCGAGGCGCGCTAGGCGAGCTAGGCTAGCGAGGCGAGCTAGGTGGTTCAGGGCAGTGGTTCAGGGCAGTGATTCAGATGCACTGCCCGGTCAAAGAGCTATGCAGTGATTCAGATGCACGCACGCGCCCCATGCATCATTTTCGTGCAAAAATTTAAGAGTGCAAAACGTAACAGATACACACATGCGTCCGGATACACACACGCGTCCGGATTCACACACGCACCGTTCTCATCCTTTCTCTCTTCCTCTCCCACCCACAGGCCTATAAATGGGGTGCATCTCTTCCTCTCCCACCCACAAGCCAGATCCGATCCATTCTCTCCAACTTCAAACACCCAAGTAACCGAGCCCTCCCCAAGCGAGACCAAGTGAAGATGCAGTTCAACGGGCCAACCTTCAACCGTCCACCTGTAGTGCCGGAGCTGCGCTACCCATCGGGCGTGCTCATGGAGAGGGGAGCTCCGTGTGTGGGCTATTTCAAGGTGGAGGGGTTCCGTCGAACTCACCCGCGCCTTCCTCAGAGCCGGCTATGCCCACCTCCCACGGGGCTCGCCAAGGATGTTCACCCTCAACGAGGTTCGTGACCGCGGCGGCATCCTCCTACTGCTCACGATCACCTTCACCAACCCGTTTGACGTGCGCGAGCTCCTCGGCCAAGTCTTTTGGTGTGGCTGCGAGGCCATCTTCTTCACCATCTACAACATCTACACCAACTACGAGCGCATCTTCCCCGCTCCAGGCCAGATGCACTCCCTTCCCTATTACGAGGAGGAGGAGGTGTGAAGATGAAGACGGTGTTGAAGGGGCGCGCACGGCCAAGGTGGAAGAAGGAGGTCAAGATGAAGATGTTCAAGCCCGGAGTCAAGCTCGTCATGTTTCATTTTTTATTTTGTTGCTTTTATATGTCGTGTCATGTCGTGTCATGTTTCATCATGTGTCCGTGAACTGTCCGTGAACTTATTATTGTAATGGTACGGTGTGTTGCATCTTATCTAAGTTATTAGGGTTTATTATGTGTGTTAAAAATGCCCGTGCCCAAACATATCATTTCTTCCCTAAACCAAGTCATGAAGTTCAAGAACTTGTGGTTTTCATTAATGAAAATCGGAGGGGGTGAGAAGCCCTCTGTTTCATTCAAAAAAATAAGTCATGAACTAACATGAAAATTTATTCCCTTTAAATCCTAAACCAAGTGCCACTCTAACCCTAAACCAAGTGCCACTCTAACCAAAATCATGTGGCAGTGCAAACATACATTTTCAACCTTCCAACCCTCCAAAATTTCAGTGCAAAACAAAGGAAAACCACTCTCACGCGTGTGCAAACATTCACGGTCTCACTATTTTTTTTGACAAATTTCACAGTCTCACTATGTATACCTTCCTTCTCCACCCATGTCAAAGTCTTCCATCTGTCCTAGCGGTTACCAGCGCATCCCCTAAACACCACAAACCCACGCGGTCCTGGGTTCGAGTCCCCAGCCGCACCAATTTTTTGTGCATTTTCCACCCTTCATTTTTTTTAGACAAATTATTTTTTTCTCAACGTAATGCCCTTAAAAAATGTTCATTTATTTTGGCACCAGGTGTAAACCTTTACCAGAGCTGAGGCACATTTTCCATGACATTTTGGTCTTTGATTTAAATCACTGTGTATTTGAATTGGATTAATTAACAGCTCCAAAAAAATTCTAACCTTAATTGTTTGGCTCCGGAATAATTCAATTAGCTTCCAAAAAAAGTTTCAGCATTATGATTTACTACCTAAATTAAATCAGAATAGAAAACAGAAAAATACGCAAGAGAACCCCCGAATGGGCCTAATTGGATGCAGTTGGCCCATTAGTCTAGCCTGCACTTGGCTCTACGCTCTGAATTTGGCCCAAGAGCAACCTTTTTTTGGACAGGAAGGCAGAGCAGAGAGCTGCATTTCATTGATCAAAAGTTTCTAAATTCCTCATTTCTTCTCTCTTTTTTCAACATATTTAAATGTTGGTCACTTCTTTTTTTTCAACATTTAAACAACTTTAACCAACATTTAAACTATGTGAATTTATCATACAATTTCAAGATTACAAATTCCTCCATAATTCATGCCTTTCCATACATTTTCAACATTACAACCAGTGCGATTACCATACCTACAAATTCCCAAAAGTATTTGCAAATGGGTATTGGTAGTTCTTGATCTTCAAGCTTTCTAACCTTCTTCTTCAACATCCTAAGCTCAACAGATAGCTCTCTGTCAGTGCATGCTTCGCCCTCCATCTCTTCTTCCGGAGCTCGTGCTGCGGCCACTACCGTTTGTGGCAGCATGCACAACCATTCTTCATGCTCTTTTTGCAGTTCATTCATCAGAGTCTTGGCCAGAGCATCTACCCAAAGAAAGAAACATGTCACCTGCATGAACACCAAACAGATCAACCCATTGCTCAAATATCCCGACCACGAAAATGGTGCAATTGCCCCCAATTCTTACCCCATTCTCGCTGCACACGTAGAACGGACGATTCTGGTTCCTCGGTGTGTGAGAAACCTCCGATCAGCGCCCGCCCGGCACCGTGGACAGAGGATGACAGGCATGTCCACACGTGCCCGGCTCTGCATCCGCTAGGTGGCGCGGGAGCTTGAGGAAGACATGGAGCTCGGAGCCGAAGGAGATCTCAACGCCACCGCGCCCTCCACAGCTAGCTTCCCACCGCCGTGCTCTCTCTCTCTCTCTCTCTCTCTCTCTCTCTCTCTCTCTCTCTCTCTCTCTCTCTCTCTTGCCATGGTCACCGCCGTGCTCTCTATCGCCATGGTCACCACCGATGTCGCCCGCTTATATAGCACACCTGCAACGGCTCTCTGCTCAACGACTATCTGCTGGGTCCCACAAGCCACGCGTGCAACGGTCTGAATAAAATTGGCCATCCCTGCCGCCTGGTCCCACCTATAAGGACCGAGTCAAAAGGTTGACCTGACGGAGAGGGCTGAGTTCACGGAACGATTCGGTGCGCTCAGACTAGGGGCAAAACTGAGCACAATTCGCATCTGAGGGCAAAACTGAGCACATGGACGCCACTGAGGGCAAAATGATAACTAAGCCTTTATTTTGTGTTTTAAGTCTTGATCCCTTGTTGGACACACCTATTAGGGAGAGCCAAAATTATGCCATGACTTGTTAGAATTGCTCTCTATGCTTCACTTAAATTTTTATGAGCAATGGACTTCCTCTAGTGCTTCACTTATATCTTTTTGGGCACGGTGTGCTTAGTATTTTTGAAGAAATGCTCTTTTGCTTCACTTAGATTTATTTGAGAGTTAGTAAAATTTTCAAGAAATTCTCATTTCTTCACTTAAATTTATTTGAGAGAAAAAAAGAAAAATTATGCTCATGATCTTCACTTATGTCTGCTTGAGCTTATGAAAAGCAACACATGAAAATTAGTCCCAAAGTGATAGATATCCAATAAGGATATAATAAAAAATTTCATGAAGATCATTGGACAAAATAAACTTAATTCTTAGTAATAGTTTTGAGATATGATGATGTGATATGTGAGTCATCTTGATGAGTAATTATGCTTTAGTAAGAATGTTGGTGTTAAGGTTTGTGATTCCCTATGCAAGTACGAAAGTCAATAATTATGCAATGAAATTATATCCTACTTGTGGTGCATTATTCGGTGTTATTTAAGCTTAATTCTTGCTTATGAGATTATCCGTTTCTTGGTTGGTCGCTTCTCAGTCTTTTGCTAGCCTTCATTTTGCACTAAGTATGATCTCTACTTGTGCATCACCTTTAAACCAGTTTTGCCACATGAGTCCACTATATCTACCTATATGCGGTATTCTTTTGCCGTTCTAAGCAAATTTGCATGTGCCATCTCTAATTTTCAAAATAAACTTCTCTTTTGTGTGTTTGTTTCCCTCGTGGAGGGGTGAGGGGTGGCTAATATTTTCCATGCTCATGAAGCCACTAGTGAAACCTACGGCCCCCGGGTCTCTTTCTCATTTATTCGCCTTTGCGATCTACTTTTTCCTTGCATTTATTTTCAGTTCTATTTAACCAAAAATACAAAAATACCTTGCTGCAATTTTTCCATATTTATTTTATTTGGCGTTCGATCTATCAATTTACTACAAATTTATCTCACGTTCGTTTGCCTACTTGAGGTGACGTACCCCGGAAGGGATTGACAACCCATTTAACACGTCGGATTGCGAGGATTTGTTATCTATGTGCAGGGGCTGTTTACGTTGTGTTGCTTGGTTCTCCTAATGGTTCGATACTCTTGGTTTCATATCTGAGGGAAATACCTACCGCCGCTGTGCTGCATCATCCCTTCCTCTTCGGGAAAAAACTGACGTAACTTCGAGCGACATTAGTAATGCACATCATAAGAAGCCTTGCAAGCATAGTGACTAATGAGTTAGTTGCGTGATGATGTATTATGGAACGAGTAAAGAGACTTGCCTGTAACGAGATTGAACTAGGTATGTGGATACCGATGATCAAATCTCGGGCAAGTAACATACCGATGACAAAGGGAATAATATATGTTGTCATTACGGTACGACCGATAAATATCTTCGTAGAATATGTGGGAACCAATATGAGCATCCAGGTTCCACTGTTGGTTATTGACCGGAGAGGTGTCTCGGTCATGTCTACATAGTTCTCGAACCCGTAGGGTCCACACGCTTAATGTTTGATGACGATTTTGTATTATAGAGCTATGTGATTTGGTGACCGAATGTTGTTTGGAGTTCCGGATGAGATCACGGACATGACGACGAGTCTTGAAATGGTTGATAGGTAAAGATTCATATATAGGACGATGATATTCGGACAACGGAAGTGTTCTGGGGTACCGGGTACATATCGGATCACCAGTAGGGGTTCCGGCACCCCCCCCCCCCCCGGCAACTATATGGGCCTAATGGCCAAGAAGGGGACAAACCAGCCCCTAAGGGGCTGGTGCTCCCCCATATAGGCTGAAATAGGAGGAGAAGGAAAGAGGGGAAGAGAGAAGGAAGGGGAGGGATTTGTCCTCCCCCTTCCTTCCCTCTCCCTCCTCCTTCCTTAGCCCTCCGAAACTTATGGCAGGGGGGAGGCCGAATTGGGGAGGCGCCCAAGTAGGATTCCTCCAACTTGGGGCGCCCCTTGGCTCCTCTCCTCCCCTCCAACCTATATATATGGGGGAGGCAACGCTAGAAGACACACCAACAATTGTTAGCCTTGTGCGGCGCCCCCTCCATAGTTTACGCCTCTGGTCATATTCACGTAGTGCTTAGGCGAAGCCCTGCGCGGCTCACTTCACCATCATTGTCACCACTCCATCATGCTGACGGAACTCTCCCTCGACACTTTGCTGGATCAAGAGTTCGAGGGACGTCATCGAGCTGAACGTGTGCAGAACTCAGAGGTGCCGTATGTTCAGTGCTTGATCGGTCAGAACGAGAAGAAGTTTGACTACATCAACCACATTGTCAAACGCTTCCTCTTTTTTTCTACGAGGGTACGTAGACACACTCCCCCCTCTCGTTGCTATGAATCTCCTAGATAGATCTTGCGTGAGCGTAGCAATTTTTTTCAAATTGCATGCTACGTTTCCCAATAGTTGTATCAGAGCCAGGTTTATGCGTAGATGATATGCACGAGTAGAACATAAAGAGTTGTGGGCGGTGATCATCATACTGCTTACCACTAATGTCTTATTATGATTCGGCGGTATTGTTGGATGAAGCGGCCCGGACCAACCTCACATGACCACGTTCATGAGACCAGTTCCAGCAACAGACATGCAACTAGTTTTGCATAAAGGTGGCTGGCGGGTGTCTGTTTCTCCAACTTTAGTTGAATTGAATTTGACTGCAGCCGGTCCTTGTTGAAGGTTAAAACAGCAAACTTGATAAAACACTGTTGTGGTTTTGATGCGTAGGTAAGAACGGTTCTTGCTAGAAGCCCGTAGCAGCCACGTAAAACTTGCAACAAAAAAGTAGAGGACGTCTAACTTGTTTTTGTAGGGCATGTTGTGATGCGATATGGTCAAGACATGATGTGACATATGTTATTGTATGAGATGATCATGTTTTGTTAAAGTTATCGGCAACTGGCAGGAGACTTATGGTTGTCGCTTTATTATATGAAATGCAAACGCCATGTAATTGCTTTACTTTATCACTATGCGTTAGCGATAGTGTCGGATCTCGGGTTCCGGCAAAACCCTTAAGTTCAAACTCTGGGGTGCGCGCGAAGTTCTTTCCCTCCTACCGATCCACGCCCTAGCTCGCTAAGATCTCGCAGACGAACTTCACGAACTCACAACACAAGGGACACAAGGTTTATACTGGTTCGGGCCACCGTTGTGGTGTAACACCCTACTCCAGTGTGGTGGTGGTGGATTGCCTCTTGGGCTGATGAAGAATAGTACAAGGGGGAGAACAACCTCTTGAGGTTGAGGTGTTATTGTGTTCGGTGTGGCTAAGGGTCGGGTCTCGATCAGATGAGATCCAGCTGCCTCCTTGGGTGGTGGCTAGTCCTATTTATAGAGGCCCTGGTCCTCTTCCCAAATATTGAGCGGGAAGGGAGCCAACAACGGCGGTCAATTTGAAAGGGGGTAACTAGTACAAGCTATCCTGACAAAAGCGGTCTTCGCCTGTGAAAGGGCTCTGGCGATGACGCCGTCTTGGGCTCCATGGTGGCCTCCGTCCTGCTGGCCTGCTGGTCTTGGTCTCGTTGCACTGATATGGAAACCTTCGGCTGATGCCTCGGTACTCCGCGCCTATGATACGTCTCCAACGTATCTATAATTTTGTATTGCTCCATGCTACTTTATCTATTGTTTTGGACTATAATGGGATTTATTTTCCACTTTTATATTATTTTTGGGACTAACCTATTAACCGGAGGCCCAGCCCAGAATTGCTGTTTTTTGCCTTTTTCAGTATTTCGAAGAAACAGAATATCAAATGGAGTCCAAACGGAATGAAATCTTCGAAAACGTGATTTTCTCATCAGATAAGACCCATGAGACTTGGACCCTCCATCAAGAAAGCCACGAGGCGGTCACGAGGGTGGAGGGCGCCCCCCCTGGGCGTGCCCCCTGCCTCGTGGGCCCTCGAAGCTCCACCGACGTACTCCTTCCTCCTATATATACCTACGTACCCCCAAACGATCAGAACAGGAGCCAAAAACCTAATTCCACCGTCGTACCTTCCTGTATCCACGAGATCCCATCTTAGGGCCTGTTCCGGAGCTCCACTGGAGGGGGCATCCACCACGGAGGGCTTCTACATTAACACCATAGCCCCTCCGATGAAGTGTGAGTAGTTTACTTTAGACCTTCGGGTCCATAGCTAGTAGCTAGATGGCTTCTTCTCTCTTTTTGGATCTCAATACAATGTTCTCCCCCTCTCTCGTGGAGATCTATTCGACGTAATCTTCTTTTTGCGGTGTCTTTGTTGAGATTGATGAATTGTGGGTTTATGATCCAGCTTATCTATGAATAATATTTGAATTTTCTCTGAATTATTTGATGTATGATTGAGTTATCTTTGCAAGTCTCTTCGAATTATCCGTTTGGTTTGGCCAACTAGATTGGTAGTTCTTGCAATGGGAGAAGTGCATTGCTTTGGGTTCAATCTTGCGGTGTCCTTACCCAAAGGATGTAAAGGGTTGCAAGGCACGATTGTATTGTTGCCATCGAGGATAACAAGATGGGGTATTTATCATATTGCATGAATTTATTCCTCTACATCATGTCATCTTGCTTAAGGCGTTACTCTGTTTTTAACTTAATACTCTAGATGCATGCTGGATAGCGGTCGATGAGTGGAGTAATAGTAGTAGATGCAGAATCGTTTCGGTCTACTTGTCACGGACGTGATGCCTATATACATGATCATACCTAGATAACCTCATAACTATGCTCAATTCTGCCAATTGCTCAACAGTAATTTGTTCACCCACCGTAGAATATTTATGCTCTTGAGAGAAGCCACTAGTGAAACCTATGGCCTTCGGGTCTATTCTCATCATATCAATCTCTATCACATTTATACTTGCTTTGTTTTACTTTGCCTTTGACTTTTCACTTTGCATCTTTATACCAAAAATACAAAAATATTATCTCTATCAGATCTCACTCTCGTAAGTGACCGTGAAGGGATTGACAACACCTAATCGCGTTGGTTGCGAGTAGCTATCGTTTTGTGCAGGTATGAGGGACTTGCGCGTGGCCTCCGACTGGATTGATACCTTGGTTCTCAAAAACTGAGGGAAATACTTACGCTACTGTGATGCGTCATCCTTTCCTCTTCGGGGAAAACCAACGCAAGCTCAAGACGTAGCAAGAAGGATTTTTGGTGTCGTTGTCGGGGAGTCTACGCAAAAGTCAACATACCAAGTACCCATCACAATCCCTATCTCTCGCATTACATTATATGCCATTTGCCTCTCGTTTTCCTCTCCCCCACTTCACCCTTGCCGTTTTCTTTGCCCTCTCTTTCCCAATCTCCTTCTCTTTTTCCCTTTGCCTTTTTCCTCATTCGTTTGTTTGCTTGTGTGTTGGATTGCTTGTTTGTCGCGATGGCTCAAGATGCTACCAAATTGTGTGACTTCAACAATACCAATAATAGTGATTTCCTTAGCACTCCAATTGCTCCTCTTGCCAATACTGAATCTTGTGAAATCAATACTGCTTTGTTGAATCTTGTTATGAAAGATCAATTCGCCGGCCTTCCTAGTGAAGATGCAGCTACTCATCTGAATAGCTTCGTTGATTTATGTGATATGCAAAAGAAAGAAAATGTCGATAATTATGTCGTTAAATTGCAGCTATTTCCTTTTTCGCTTAGAGATCGTGCTAAAGCGTGGTTTTCATCTTTGCCTAAAAATAGTATTGATTCTTGGAACAAGTGCAAAGATGCTTTTATCTCTAAGTATTTTCCTCCCGCTAAGATCATCTCTCTTAGGAACGATATTATGAATTTTAAGCAACTTGATCATGAACATGTTGCACAAGCTTGGGAGAGAATGAAATTAATGATACGTAATTGTCCTACTCATGGTTTGAACTTGTGGATGATTATACAAAAAAATTATGCTGGATTGAATTTTGCTTCTAGAAATCTTTTAGATTCGGCCACGGGAGGCACTTTTATGTAAATCACTTTAGGAGATGCTACTAAACTCCTAGATAATATTATGGTTAATTATTATCAATGGCATACTGAAAGATCTACTAATAAAAAAGTGCATGCTATAGAAGAAATCAATGTTTTGAGTGGAAAGATGGATGAACTTATGAAGTTATTTGCTACTAAGAGTGTTTCTTCTGATCCTAATGATATTCCTTTGTCTACCTTGATTGAGAATAATAATGAATCTATGGATGTGAATTTCGTTGGTAGGAATAATTTTGGTAACAACACGTATAGAGGGAATTTTAATCGTAGGCCTTATCCTAGTAATCCTTCTAATAATTATGGAAATTCCTACAACAACTCTTATGGAAATTTTAATAAGATTCCCTCTGAATCTGAGAGTAGTGTTAAAGATTTTATGAATTCACAAAAGAATTTTAATGCTTTGCTTGAAGAGAAATTGCTTAAAGTTGATGATTTGGCTAGGAACGTTGATAGAATTTCTCTTGATATTGATTCTTTAAAACTTAGATCTATTCCTCCTAAGCATGATATCAATGAATCTCTCAAAGCTATGAGAATTTCCATTGATGAGTGCAAAGAAAGAACCGCTAGGATGCATGCTTCCAAAGATGCCTTTATTAAAGCGTGTTATTCTAATTCCTATGATAATCAAGATGAAGATCTAAAAGTTATTGATGTGTCCCCTATTAAATCTTTGATTTGCAATATGAATCTTGATGAAACTGAATATGATCTTCCTTTACCTAGAAGGCGTTCTAAGAATTCGGAGTTTTTAGATCACGATGATGAAATTGATAAAAGTGGGATTGAAAGACATAAAAATCTAGATGTTGCTAAACCCACTATATTGGATCTCAAGGAATTTAATTATGAAAATTTCTCTCTAATTAATTGTATTTCCTTGTTGCAAACCGTGCTAAATTCTCCTCATGCCTATAGTCAAAATAAGGCCTTTACCGAACACATTGTTGATGCCTTGATGCAATCTTATGAAGAAAAACTTGAGTTGAAAATTTCTATCCCTAGAAAACTCTATGATGAGTGGGAACCTACTATCAAAATTAAAATTAAAGATTATGAGTTTAATGCTTTGTGTGATTTGGGTGCTAGTGTCTCTACTATTCCCAAAACTTTGTGTGATTTGCTAGATTTCCGTGACTTTGATGATTGCTCTCTAAACTTGCATCTTGCAGATTCCACTATTAAAAAGCCTATGGGAAGAATTAATGATGTTCTTATTGTTGCAAATAGGAATTATGTGCCCGTAGATTTTATCGTTCTTGATATAGATTGCAATCCTTCATGTCCTATTATTCTTGGTAGACCTTTCCTTAGAACGATTGGTGCAATTATTGATATGAAGGAAGGGAATATTAGATTCCAATTTCCATTAAAGAAAGGCATGGAACACTTTCCTAGAAATAAAATAAAATTACCATATGAATCTATCATGAGAGCCACTTGTGGATTGCCTACCAAAGATGGCAATACCGAGATATATCCTTGCTTTTATGCCTAGCTAGGGGCGTTAAACGATAGCGCTTGTTGGGAGGCAACCCAATTTTATTTTTAGTTTTTTTGTTTTTGCTTCTGTTTAGGAATAAATAATCCATCTAGCCTCTGTTTAGATGTGGTTTTATCTTTTAATTAGTGTTTGTGCCAAGTTAAACCTATTGGGTCTTCTTGGATGATAGTTATTTGATCTTGCTGTAATTTCCAGAAACTTTGCGCTCAGTGCCCGAATTGTTAAAAATCACCAGAACGTGGTAAAATACTGATTCCAATTGCTGATGATCAATAAACATATTTTCCAGGTCGTATAATTTTGGTATAAGTTTTTGAGTTCCAGAAGTTTGCGTTAGTTACAGATTACTACAGACTGTCCTGTTTTTGACAGATTCTGTTTTGCGTGTGTTGTTTGCTTATTTTGATGAATCTATGGCTAGTAAAATAGTTTATAATCCATAGAGAAGTTGGAATACAGTAGGTTTAACAAAAATATAAATAAATAATGAGTTCATTACAGTACCTTAAAGTAGTCTTTTGTTTTCTTTCTCTAATAGAGCTCACGAGATTTCTATTGAGTTTTGTGTTGTGAAGTTTTCAAGTTTTGGGTGAATTCTTTTTGATGGATTATGGAAGAAGGAGTGGCAAGAGCCTAAGCTTGGGGATGCCCATGGCACCCCCAAGATAATCCAAGGACACCAAAAAGTCAAAGCTTGGGGATGCCCCCGAAGGCATCCCCTCTTTCGTCCACTTCCATCGGTAATTTACTTGGAGCTATATTTTTATTCTCCACATGATAAGTGTTTTGCTTGGAGCGTCTTGTATTATTTGCGTCTTTTCTTGTTAGTTTACCACAATCATCCTTGCTGTAAAAACCTTTTGAGAGAGCCATACATGAATTGAAATTTGATAGAATACTCTATGTGCTTCACTTATATCTTTTGAGCTTGATCGTTTTGCTCATAGTGCTTCACTTATATCTTTTGAGCGTGATAATTTTTGCTCTAGTGCTTCACTTAGATCTTTTAGAGCACGTTGGTGGATTTGTTTTGAAGAAACTTGATCTCTCATGCTTCACTTAGATTATTTTGAGAGTCGTTAATAGCATGGTAATTTTCTTAATGTTAATATACTTGGTATTCGAGATATGTGAAACTTTCTTTTGAGTGCGTTGAATACTAAGATAAGTTTGATGCTTGATAATTGTTTTGAGATATGGAGGTGATAATATCAAAGTCGTGCTAGTTGAGTAGTTGTGAATTTGAGAAATTCTTGTGTTGAAGTTAGCAAATCCTGTAGCATTCACGTATGGTTAAAGTTGTGTAACAAATTTGAAACATGAAGTGTACTTGGCTTGTGCATCCTTATGAGTGGCGGTCGGGGACGAGCGATGGTCTTTTCCTACCAATCTATCCCCCTAGGAGCATGCGCGTAGTACTTGATTTTTGATGACTTCTAAATTTTTGCAATAAGTATATGAGTTCTTTTGACTAATGTTGAGTCCATGGATTATACGCACTTTTACCTTTCCACCTTTGCTAGCCTCTTCGGTACCGTGCATTGCCCTTTCTCACCTTGAGAGTTGGTGCAAACTTCGCCGGTGCATCCAAACCTCGTGATATGATACGCTCTTTCACACATAAACCTCCTTATATCTTCCTCAAAACAGCCACCATACCTACCTATTATGGCATTTCCATAGCCATTCTGAGATATATTGCCATGCAACTTTCCACCGTTCCGTTCATCATCATCATGACATACTTTACTTTTGTCATATTTCCATTGCATGATCATGTAGTTGACATCGTATTTGTGGCAGAGCCACCTTGCATTATTTTTCATACATGTCACTCTTGATTCATTGCACCATCCCGGTACACCGTCGGAGGCATTCATATAGAGTCATACCTTGTTCTAGTTTCGAGTTGTAATCCTTATGTTGTAATCAATAGAAGTGTGATGATCATCGTTATTAGAGCATTGCCTAAATAAAAAAAGGCCAAAAAAATAAAGGCCCAAAAAAATATAAAGGGCAATGCTACTATCTCTTTTTCCACATTTGTGCTTCAAAGTAGCACCTTGTTCTTCATGTAGTGAGTCTCATATATTGTGCTTCAAAGTAGCACCATGTTTTTCATATAGTGAGTCTCATAAGTTGTCTTTTTATACTAGTGGGAATTTTTCATTATAGAACTTGGCTTGTATATTCCTACGATGGGCTTCCTCAAAATGCCCTAGGTCTTCATGAGCAAGCAAGTTGGATGCACACCCACTAGTTTTCTTTTGTTGAGCATTCATAGCTCTAGTGCATCTGTTGCATGGCAATCCCTACTCCTCATGTTGACATCAATTGATGGGCATCTTCATAGCCCGTTGATTATCCTCGTCAATATGAGACTTTCTCCTTTTTTGTCTTCTCCACACAATCCCCATCATCATATTCTATTCCACCCATAGTGCTATATCCATGGCTCACGCTCATGTATTGCGTGAAGGTTGAAAAAGTTTGAGATTATTTAAGTATGAAACAATTATTTGGATTGTCATCGGGGGTATAGAAGTTGGTAATATCTTTGTGTGACGAAAATGAAGCATAGCCTAACTATATGATTTTGTAGGGATGAACTTTCTTTTGCCATGCTATTTTGAGAAGACATGATTACTTTGATTAGTATGCTTGAAGTATTATTATTTTTATGTCAATATGAACTTTTGTCTTGAATCCTTCGGATGTGAATATTCATACCATGATTAAGAAGATTTACATTGAAATTATGCCAAAGTATCACTCCGCCTCAAAAATTCTCTTTTTATCATTTACCTACTCGAGGACGAGCAGGAATTAAGCTTAGATGCCCGATACGCTCCAACGTATCTATAATTTTTATTACTCCATGCTACTTTATCTATTGTTTTGGACTATAATGGGCTTTATTTTCCATTTTTATATTATTTTGGGACTAACCTATTAACCGGATGCCCAGCCCGAATTGCTGTTTTTGCCTTTTTCAGATTTCAAAGAAAGAATATCAAACGGAGTCCAAACGGAATGAAATCTTCGAAACGTGATTTTCTCATCGATAAGACCCATGAGACTTGGACCTCCGTCAAGAAAGCCACGAGGCGGTCACGAGGTGGGCGGGCGCCTCGGCGCACCCCCTGCCTTGTGGGCCCTCAAGCTCCACCGACGCATTCTTCCTCCTATATATACCTACGCACCCAAACAATCGTAACAGGAGCCAAAACCTAATTCCACCGCCGCATCTTCTTGTATCCATGAGTTCCCATATTGGGGCCTGTTCCGGAGTTCACGAGGGGGCATCCACCACTGAGGGCTTCTACATCAACACCATAGCCCCTCCGATGAAATGTGAGTAGTTTACTTCAGACCTTTGGGTCCTAGCTAGTAGCTAGATGGCTTCTTCTCTCTTTTTGGATCTCAATACAATGTTCTCCCCCTCTCTCGTGGAGATCTATTCAATGTAATCATCTTTTTGCGGTGTGTTTGTTGAGATCGATGAATTGTGGGTTTATGATCCAGCTTATCAATGAATAATATTTGAATCTTCTCTGAATTCTTTTATGTATGATTGAGTTACCTTTGCAAGTCTCTTTGAATTATCCGTTTGGTTTGGCCAACTAGATTGGTAGTTCTTGCAATGGGAGAAGTGCATTGCTTTGGGTTCAATCTTGCGGTGTCCTTACCTAGTAACAGAAAGGGTTACAAGGCACGTATTGTATTGTTGCCATCGAGGATAACAAGATCGGGTATTTATCATATTGCATGAATTTATTCCTCTACATCATGTCATCTTGCTTAAGGCGTTACTCTGTTTTTAACTTAATACTCTAGATGCATGCTGGATAGCGGTCGATGAGTGGAGTAATAGTAGTAGATGCAGAATCATTTCGGTCTACTTGTCACGGATGTGATGCCTATATACATGATCATACCTAGATAACCTCATAACTATGCTCAATTCTGTCAATTGCTCAACAGTAATTTGTTCACCCACCGTAGAATATTTATGCTCTTGAGAGAAGCCACTAGTGAAACCTATGCCCCCCGGGTCTATTCTCATCATATCAATATCTATCACTTTTATACTTGCTTTGTTTTACTTTGCCTTTTACTTTTCACTTTGCATCTTTATACCAAAAATACCAAAAATATTATCTCTATCAGATCTCACTCTCGTAAGTGACCGTGAAGGGATTGACAACCCCTAATCGCGTTGGTTGCGAGTAGCTATCGTTTTGTGCAGGTATGAGGGGCTTGCGCGTGGCCTCTTACTGGATTGATACCTTGGTTCTCAAAAACTGAGGGAAATAATTACGCTATTGTGCTGCATCATCCTCTCCTCTTCGGGGAAAACCAACGCAAGGTCAAGACGTAGCAGCCTGCGCTTGCCCCCTTGGCACTAAAGAGGAAACAAGGACGCTGCGCGCGCTGGCGCCCACCTGGCGCCTGCCTGGTGTCGATCGTCATGGCTCACGTCATGAGAGCCTCGCGAGGTTTTCCCCGCCTTGATATCTCTGCTCCTCGCGAGGCAGCCTGGTGAGGCCACACTTGAGGAGGTCTTGCGTCGTCCGCCTCGCGAGGGTCTTGATAGCCTTGTTGATGAAGATGGGCCGTACAGGCCCGCTAGCATAGACACGCGTTGGGGCCGCAGCAGCAAGCCTGGGACCCCTGCTCCTGCATCGCCGACAGAGCCCCGGGCCCAAGGTGCGCTCGGGCTTGACTTCGAGGTAAAGCCAAAGATCAAGTGCGGAGCGTTGCAGGCCCCAAAAGCATGCGGCCTTGGTCGACGCATGGCGGTTGATTGGACGTGGGCGTCTCCGCTTCCCCATGCTGCCTCTGAATCCGCCTGGCTATGCGGGCCCCGTAGCCTACACAGTTATTCTTCCCTTGTCCACGCCTGGCTCCCCCAATCTCTTTGCTTTCTCGAGACTCTGCTCCTCCCCTCCAATCTGATATGTGCCCTGCTTGCCTCGTCGCTATGATGCCGAGATGAACAGACAAGGGGAAGAAGCCCCGGCCTTCGCCAAGTGCGCCTCCATCCTTCGAGCCTGCGCTCGGCCGACCCCTGGTACTCAACGACGAGGCCATGGACAAGGTGCGCCCCATGCTTGCTTCCAGCTTCAACGAGTCCGGAGAGACGGTGGTTTGGCCCGCGTCTCACCCTCGCATTGCCCGGGCAGCCACTGAGGTCCTAATCTTCATAGATGCCCTCTGGCTGGCCTGATTCCTCCCTTCTCCGCCTTCTTCAATGTTGTGCACGAGCATTATCAGATCTACATGCTGCATCTCGACCCTCAATCTGTGACTCTTCTCACCTTTTTCGCCTTTGTGTGCGAAGCCATGGTGGGCATCTCTCCTTCGGTGGCCCTCTTCCGCCATTTCTTCTCATTGCATCTGACTGACCCTCGGCAGAGCTTGGGGTGTGTGAGCTTCCAGGCCGTGGCCTCGACAGCGAGCGTGGGGATTGACTTTGAGCTTCCACCATCCACGAGCGAGTTTCGGACACGATGGGTGTTTGTCAACGCCGGTGTGCTCAGCCCTCTGCTCCCTGCTCCGCTAGGGCCTGCTGTTCCCAACTCTAGTTGGGGCCACCAGAGGCTCGCGAACCCCCGTCTCGTTCCCGTCTGGCTCAGGCTGAGGAGGCTAAAGGACCGCGGCGTGACTGCGCCTATGGTGGTGAAGGATTTCGTAAAGCACCGAGTCGCTCCGCTTCAGCGCCATTCCCGCCCGATGTGGGCCTTGCTCAGCAGTCAGGACCATATGAGATTTCTGGAGGAGGGACTTCCTCTTAAGACGTGGCAAACGGTGCTTGCGGTCCTGACTGGTGCCCCTCTGCCGGACGACATGCCCAGGAAGAGCTATCTGTTGTACTGCTGCGAGAACAAGGCTGAATTTGTCGAGAGCATGCCCTCCTTTGATGAGTGGGGGCTGCGCCCGATCAGCCTAGTGGGGCCCCGCGAGAACCCCATCGATGTGGTCCCCTTCCTCGCCGCCGGTGCCGAGCTTGCCCCAAGTGAGGGTGCAGGAGGGCGACCTCCGACGGAGGCCGGTGGCCCAAGTGCTGAGGAGCACATGCCGCGTGGTGATCCTGGGGCGTCGTCCTCGGGAGCTTGTGATCCCTCCCCTGGGGCGTCGGTTATTGAGGCAACGCAGCATGCGGTTCCCGAGGTCAAAGCCCCAGAAGCCTCGGGAGGTCATGGTGAGGCGGCGCCCGACTGTTCACCGCAGCCGGGCACCCCTGAAGTTGTCCCTCCAAGCTCTTCTTTGGCCTCGCCTCGCGCTGGCCGCCACGTCCAGCGCTTCGGTCGGATTTGCATGGACTTCGAGGAGCTCCGCAAGAGGAAAGGATCCCCGAGCGGCAATAGCATCTTCAGGCCATTGAAGCGGCGAAAGTACTTCGCTGTCGACGAGTAAGTACTGCACCTTGCGATTTCTTGATCGCTGCTTTCCTTCCAGACAATAGCTCTTCAGGACCCCTTCTGTCAGGGCCGTTGGGTCCTTCGTGAAGCAATCCCCGCCTTCCTCGGCACCCCCGACGGCCTTGAGTACCCCGAGCTTGCACGTCGCACCCGGAGCAGGGCCGGCCGAGGGGGTGCGCTCACCTTCTTGGTGCCTTGAATCTGAGGCCCCGTGGTCCTTCCTTCACGGTCCAGGTTGGAGCTTGGCGGGCATCCCACGGGCCCCTCCTTTGGTCATGGACGTCAGCTGGTTGGCTTTGGCCTACAACTCTTCTTCAAGCAGCGGGCCCCGACTGGCCGGGGCCCCTTACGAGGTCGGGCCGGCGCCTGGAGCGGCACCAGCCCCCAGCCCCCTGCCGAGAGGGGGGGCGCCACCGCATGCCCCGCCCGCAGCCCCAGTGGCGGAGGACGAGGTGGGGCGTGCGCAGCATGGGCGGAGCGTCATTCGTCATGAGCTCTTCCAGGAGGCGATGGGCGCGATGAGGCGGCTGGGCGAACAACTCGCAGGTGTCGACTCACGTCTTGAGGCTGAAGGCCTTCGGCTGGCGGAGGAGTGGCGTAAGCTGAGGGTGGCCGTCAACCTAGGCCGCTACCAGCATGATCTTGACTATGCGAAGGATGAGGCGTCCCTCAAGGTTTCCGGCGAAGCTTTCTCCCGAGCCTTGGAGGAGGCTCGCGAGGCTGACCGCCATCTCGAGGCTGCGGAGAAGTGCCCATGGGAGCTCCAAGACTGGAGTGCGTCCCTCGAGCAGCAGGTGGAAGCGCGCAGAGCCGCCCTTGCGTCACTAAGGGGGGCGCCCGCCGAGGAAGAAGAGGTCCGGAAGCGCGAGGAGGCATTGGCTCTGGAGGCCGTGGAGCGCAGCCTTGAGCTTGAGCAGCTGGAGATGAGGGAGCACCAAGTTGCCCAAGCGGAAAATGCCGTCGGCGCACGTGAGGCCAAGGCTCAGGAGGAGGTTGATCATCGGGTGGCTGAAGTTCGCGCAGATCTGGAGGGTAGGTATGACTTGAATTTGAAGCTCGCGGGAATGGAGGATGCGGGCAGGGCCGCTGCCCTCAGGCCCAGGCTTGCTGATGCAGAGAAGCGCGCGGAGGCCACGGCCATCACCCTGGACGCAGCGCAGGCAGAGCTGGCCTCCGCCAGCGCCGAATTGCTCTCCCTCCGGAGGCGGGTTGATGGCGCTGTGTCTGTCGCGCGGCAGATTCGGGAGGAGGTGCTAGAGAGGCGGACGCTGGAGCGCGTTCACGCTCCCATGCTTCAGGATCTCCGGAACAGGGCCAACACTGATCTGGGCATGTCTGTGACGCGAACGCCCCCCATCCTCAGGTGAATGACTACGCCAGTCACCTCTGCTTCTTCACCGACATGGTGACATGCCTGGAGGCCCGATCTGATGAAGCTCGCAGGCTCGTGGAAGAGAGGAGTCGCGGCCTGCTCGAGCGCGCTTTCTCCCGTGTCTTCAGCCATCTCCTGAATGCCAACCCCGACTTTGATTTCGACGCCGCCATCGCCCCCGTACCTATGGTCATCTGGGACGACCTGGCGCGGTGGGTAGAGGACAATGTGGACGCGTTGGTCAGGGCCTTCACCTCAGAGGACGACGCGGTGGTGGTCGTCGTAGACGGAGGCGACGTGGTTGATGATGGGGGCGCCAGCGCTGGTGACGGTGGCGGCGGCGCCGACGATGGTGACAGCGACGCGAGCGGCGCATCCGAAGACGATGCGGAGGACGTGGAGAGTGACATATCTTGCTAACTCCTGGTCCCTTTACTGCTTCATCCTGTGTGCAAAAACTCGGGCGTGGCCCCTAAAGATTGTGAGAGTATTTTGGGAGGGGGAGCCCCTCATGTAAGCAAATCATGATTTCTACTCCTTTATGCCGAACCAAGGGTGCGTTTTGGTCGGTCATGGGTCTAACAACAAGTTTTGCCGCTGCGGCTTACCTTAGCTGGAGCGGGCCCTGAATCGGGTTGTGAAGTCGAGAGTTGCCACGGGGCTCCTGAAGGGTTTGTTCACCCGCCCGAGAGGGCCTCGTGAGGTTCCTACGCCGAGCGGCACGCGTGGCGCGCGTGCTGTGCCCAGCCTAGCTCGCGAGGGGCCCGCGAGGGAGAGGCGGCGTGCGTGAGCTCCAGAACAAGGCAAGAACTAGATGGCAAGAAATCACTTGAACGAGAAAATACACCCCCGCACGCATCGACAAAAACTCGACTTCAACTTAAATCCAAATCCAAAAAGCAAGGCTACAGAAGAAGAGATCCAAAGCAAATGGTCGCGTCCAGCGCCTAGTCTAGTCTTCTGGTCTTCGCGTCTTCTCACCAGCAGGGAGCTAAGTGCTGCCACTAGGTGTGGGAGGGAGCCCCAGGGCCTGAGGCCGACACCCCTGAGACTCCGGGGCGTGTACAGCCACACTCATTATTACGTGAGAGTGTCACGGGCGGTGAGCTTCACAGGCACTGGGCCTTCTTCACAGGAACCGGCCTTGCTTCATATCTCCAGACAAGGGCCCCGCCTTGCACCACCCTCGGCCATCTTTGAGCCGAACGGCAACCTGGATGACACAAAGGGGGGAAAGGGGACGCCAACGGTGCCCTCGGCGACCATAGGTTCTCTGCCGGGGGAAGGCTCGCCGGCACCTCCCCGGCAGAGGGCCTACCTCTGGGCGTTGCCTGGCTTCGCGTGAAGCGAGGAGGGGCCTCTGTGACACCCCGGGTGTAACTTTCCTTATTTGTAACTCCAACTCTTGCCATTTTCGGCATTGTGATATGATATTCCCTCCGTGGTTGGGTTCTTTGTCTTTCGTTTTTGCATTTTGTCCATGTCATGCATTTTATATCATGTCATCATGTGCATCGCATTTGCATACGTGTTCGCCTCTCATGATTCCGAGCATTTTTCCGTTGTCCGCTTTTGCAATCCGCACTCCTATCTCCCCGGCGCCCCTTCTACGCTTTTTCCGTGAGCGGTACTAAACCTTCTCGGAATGGACCGAGGTTTGTCAAGTGGCCTTGGTATACCACCCGTAGACCACCGGTCAAGTTTCGGGTCATTTGGAGCTCGTTTGGTACTCCAACGGTTAACCGCACTCTTGCAAAGGCCTCTTTTAAGTTGCAGCCATCTAAGTCACTTCCATGCTCTCCGTCGCTCGATCTCGATCGTGGGCGAAAACTACACCTCATTTGGACTCTCCTAGCTCCTCTATGCCTATTTAAGCAACTCCCCATTCCAAATCCGGGTCTAACCCTAGCCTTCCCTACCTCGCCCGGACAAAACCCCGCGCCGTCCGGACACGTCCGCCCACCACCGCCGCCCGCCCGGGCGAATCAGCGCAGCGCCACACGGGCATGCCGCCGCACAGCGCCCGCCCGCCGCCCAAAGGGCCCGCCTGCCCACAAGGTCCGCCTCCGCCCTCTCCGCCGCCCGGGCACGCGCCATCGCCGCCTGGATCTCCTCACTGCCCGCTCCCGCCACTGGGCCTCCCGCCCGCTTCGCCACAGCCACTGCCGCCACCACCTCGCCCGTCGGCCCCGGTCCCGCCGCCGCCTCTCCCTCCTCCCGCTGGCCCCGTCCGGAACTCCTCCTCCGGCGCCCGGCGAGCAGCAGCAGGCCGCCGCCCCCGATCCGATCGGATCCGCCTCGACCGAGGTTGACTTTCTCGGTTCCCCAAATTTCCTCTTAAGTATTTTGTTTCGGCGATTATTTCGTGGCATTTTCACGCAAAGATAACTTTGCATCTATAGCTCCATTTTGCGCGTGTAATATGTCATAATGTTCGCCTCAAGAGTAGATCATTTCATCTCATTGCATCATTTTCATTTGAGCTCATCTTGATGCCTGAAATGCTGTTGGAAGAAGGCTATGTGATGTTAGTTTCGCTTTCTTATGTAACTTGCACTTTTGTTATTTTTGCTATGATTGATGTGTGCACCCTATGAATTTGAGTCCTACATGTGTTTTGTAATATGCCATGCCATCTTTCCAGGGGTGTATGCCATGTATTTTGTGGTCTATGTGGTGACTAGCACAAGCATGCAAAGTAGGTGTCCTGATGTTGCTGGTTTCAGCCTGTTTAATGATATTTTGATGCCATGTTAACTTGATGCTACCGAGAGATCTATGCATATTTTGAGATACTTCAGTAAGGATGTTTTGGACATATGGTTATGCTCTATCCATCCATGCCTTTGTTTGCAATTTTGGAGTACCATAGCTTGAGTCAATCGAGCTCTACTTTTGCTATCAAATGTTTCCTGGCAGATTGTTTACATGTTATTCAATTTTGCCAAGGTTGTTGTGGTTGATCCGTATATGCTATGATGTTGTTCTTGCCATGTATATCTTCTATGCCATGTCTTCTTGATGTATGTATGCTTAGTTTATCATGAAAGGCTCTGTAGTGAGTGCATCGAGCTCTTAAACATGCCTACTTGTTATCAGTTTTGACATGCCATGTTGTTGAATCATTAACTAAACTTGCCATTTTGACATGGGTGTTTCTATATTTTCTGATCCTTTTTGGCTTATGGTCAGTAAGGGACTTTCGTTCTATGCTTTGAGTAGATTCATGCCATGCCATGTTTTGCTATTATAAGTTCCTGTAGCATGTAGTTTTCTTGCTCTGAACATTGCTACCTGATGCTGTTTTTGTCATGTCCAGCCTGATATTTTGTGCATTTTTGCCATGCTTGTTTGAACCTGTTGTGATGTGTTTTAGCCGTAGCTCAGTGTTCATCTTTTGTCAAGAATCTTGAGTAGATCACTTCCATATGCTTTTTTGATACGTTTGGGTGCAGTAGCTTAATTTCTTGTTGCTTGCTAAGTGGCATCATGCTGTTAATGGCAGATTTGTGCCATTCTTGTTTTGCTTGTCATTTCCAAACCATGCATCCGATTCCGGTGATCTTTATATCGATTTCAACCGAAATCATCTCATCTTTCCAGCGGCATACTTGGTTTGCCAAGTTGATGCCTGGTTCATCATTTTCCTTCCGGAGCGCACATACGCATTGCATATCACATCTCGCATATCATGTCATGTTTTGCATCATGTTGCTTGTGCATTGCACCGTGATTTATTGTGGTTCCTTTGTTTGTGTTCTTGGTTTGGGTAGAGCCGGGAGACGAGTACGTGAACGAGGAACCTGTTGAGAACGCTTACGAGGATCAAGCTTTCGACAACTCTGAGAACATTGCAGGCAAGATGACCATACCCTCGAAATCACTTCTATCTTTGCTATGCTAGATGCTCGCTCTTTTGCTATGCCTATGCTGCGATGCCTATCTCTTGCTTATCATGCCACCCATATTGCCATGTCAGCCCCTAACCATCCTTTCCTAGCAAACCGTTGTTGGCTATGTTACCGCTTTGCTCAGCCCTCTTATAGCGCTGCTAGTTGCGGTGAAGATGAAGTTTGTTCCTTGTTGAACATGGAGATGTTGTTCCTTTTTGGAACATGTTTACTTGTTGGGGATATCACAATATATATATCTGCTATAATTAATGCATCTATATACCTGGTAAAGGGTGGAAGGCTCGGCCTTATGCCCGTGTTTTGTTCCACTCTTGCCACCCTAGTTTCCGTCATACCGTGTTATGTTCCTTGATTTCGCTTCCTTACACGGTTGGGTGATTTATGGGACCCCTTGACAGTTCGCTTTGAATAAGACTCGCCCAAAGAAGGCCCAACTTTGGTTTTACCATTTGCCACCTAAGCATTTTTCCCCGGTTTTCGCGAGCCCGAGGGTCATCTTATTTTAACCCCCGACCAGTGCTCCTTCGAGTGCTGGCCCAAACTAGAGTGCTTTGGCGCCCCTCAAGGAAACTTGAGGTATGGTTTTAGTTGTATGGACTGCTCATCCGGTGTGCCCTGAGAACGAGATATGTGCAGCTCCTATCGGGATTTGTCGGCACATTCGGGCGGCTTTGCTGGTCTTGTTTTATTGCTGTCGAAATGTCTTGTAGTCCGGGATTCCGAGATTGATCGGGCCTTCCCGTAGAAGGAATATCCTTCGTTGACCGTGAGAGCTTATAATGGGCTGTTGGGACACCCCGCAGGTAATATCTTTCAAAGCCGCTCCCGCGTTATGAGGCAAATGGGAATTTGTTAATGTCCGGTTGTAGAAAACCCGGTTGACCTCAATTAAAATACACCTCAACAAGGTGTGACCGTGATGGTCTCTTCTCGGGAGTCCGGGAAGTGAACACGGTGTTGGAGTTATGTCTGACGTAAGTAGTTCAGGATCACTTCTTGATCGCTACTAGTTTCACGACCGTGTCTTGCTTCTCTTCTCGCTCTCTTTTGCGAATGTAGCCACCATATATACTAGTCGCTTGCAGCAGCTCCACCTTACAACTCTGTCCTTCCTATAAGCTTAAATAGTCTTGATCTCACGGGTGTGAGATTGCTGAGACCCCGTGACTCACAGATTCTACCAAAACAGTTGCAGGTGCCGACGATGCCAGTGCAGGTGACGCAACCAAGCTCAAGTGGGAGTTCGACGAGGAACGTGGTCGTTACTATGTGTCTTTTCCCGATGATCGTGAGTGGAGCCAGTTGGGACGATCGGGATCTGTAGCATTTGGGGTATCTTCTTTTATTTTGGTTCCGTAGTCGACCTTGAGTGTACTCAATGATGGATGTTTATTTATGTATTGTGTGAAGTGGCGACTATAAGCCAACTATGTATCTCTTTCCCTTATGTATTACATGGGTTGTGTGAAGATTACCTCACTTGCGTCATTGCTTTCAATGCGGTTATGCCTCTAAGTCGTGCCTCGACACGTGGGAGATATAGCCGCATCGAGGCGCTATGTTGGTAATCGAGCCTTCCCGACTTAGGAGCCCCCTACTTGATTGTTTGTCATGCGTTGTTGAGTCTAGAACGGAAAATGTTTTGAGTCTTAGGATTATATATATCGGAGAGTAGGATTCTTTTTACTCCCCAGTCCCTTCGTCGCTCTGTGAGGTCTCCTGATGTAGAAGTTTTGACTCTCCTCTCCTCAAATTTCACTAAAAAAAATTTAGGATCACGCGGGTATCTTGGAATCATTCCAATGGTTTTGTGACGAGAACATTGTTCTTGGTGCCTCCTGACATTTAGGGGTTGTGGCAGTGTCCCGGGGAGTTGAGCTCCGAGGTGTTGTCGCCACAATTTTATCGCTGCAGTTCTCGAATACCTGAGTTTTGCCGACATCGAAATCTCTTTTGTGCAGTTGTTGGTGAGATAACCCGATAACCCAAAGATCTTTGGGCGAGCTCGAGTATTGCCATGACTTGTATAACGGATGTTTTTCAAGGTCGAGGTACACGATTTCGAGGATTTCTTGGTTATGTGTTGACGGATGGATACAATTGGATCTAGGTATTGTTAGTTTGGTTGATATATTTTGTGTCCCCTCGATCCCCAACACCAGATTGCATACCAGAAAGTTTCGGGAGTTTATAGGTGGGAATTCTAGTAGCTTACAGGATATCTTTCCGACAGATGTATGATTTGAGATTGGGGTTCAACGTCTAGTGGTCCGCCCATTCACGGTCGATTTAAAGTGGTCGCGAGGCGTCTTAAAGAATCCTTGGCTATGCTGATTCGGGAACGCCTTGTTTGTCATTCATGACGTCCGCTGTACGTCGTGCCCGTGTGGGCCCCACCACGAACACTTTGAGCGAAATCTCTATCATGTGTTTGTTCCGGCTTACTCTAGAAGCCAATCTTTTGTTTTGTTTTCAGTTGTGATTTTTGAGTTGTTTCAAAGGCAGATGGTGATTCCATACCTTTATCTAAGTGGCTTCTCACCTTAATGGACGTGTGATGTTAACTTTGGAATTCATTCGTTCATTCTTGTTCGAATGTTTATTGTGAAGACTATATGTTGCAATTTCTATCCGCTGATTCTACTTATCTATTCGCTATCAAGTGCTAACGGATGTCACCCTCTTCAGATGGCTCCGCCAACGCGTCCTCAATCCGGATCGTGATGATGGGAATCACGAACCTCCACCTCCACCTCCGCCTCCGGAGGCTCGGCAAGCTATCATGGCAGCCACCAATGCCAATGCTCGATGATTTTGCAGCTCTTGCAAGAACGCACTCAGGGCAAGGCAATCAAGGAAATCAAGGTCAAGGCAACAACCAATCGACTTTGCTACTCTCGCCGGTTCCTCGCTAATCAGCGAAGTCTTTCACTTTACGTGTCGAGGCCACGACGACGACGATTGGCTTGTGTACATCTGCAAGCATTTTGATTGTAGCAATGTCGACCGAGGACTTTGTCAAGTTTGCATCGCTTCAACTCAAGGACCAAGCTGCTGAGTGGTACCAGCAATACAAAGATTCCAGAGGAGGTCGTGTCATTACAGGGATGAGTTCCACGAGATTTCAGAGCTCACCACATTCAAAAGTGTTGTTGAGAGCAAGCGTGAGGAGTTCCTCAATCTCAAGCAAGGCAACATGTCTGTCTATCAATACAATATCCAGTTCCGTAAACTCGCCGCTTTGCTAAGCAAGACGTCCCCGATGAGAAGAGTATGATCTATCAATTCAGAGGTGGTCCGAGAGAAGATCTGCAATTAGCTCTTGTGCTTTTGAGCCGTAAAAGTATGATGAATTCTACAACATGGCATCAAGCAAGAAGCTGCCCAGCTCAAATGTGAGGCTTCTAAGAAGATAATCAGGGATGCAGTTCAGTCTTCTTCTTCCTCTCAAGTGGCAGCTAAGCAGCAGAAGTTCTACCTTCCTCCTCCTCCGTTCCGTCAGCCTTATCAGCAGAAGAACTCAGGTGGTCGTGGATCTTCCCACCCGCCCAACCCAGGGCTATCAGAACAAGTCTAATTCTCAAGCTCCAAGGTCAAGTGCAACTTACCACCGTCCGCTCTCTAAGGTGACTTGCAACAAGTGTCAGCAGAAAGGTCATTATGCGAACAAGTGCTTCAACCAAAGGCGCCTTCCGCCTCCTCCTCCTGTGAAATCTTCCAGCAATGCAGTGGTCAAGCACAATCCCAAGTCTGCAAAGGTGAACATGATGAATGCAGCGCAAACGGAGGAATCTTCTGATGTGATAATGGGTAATCTTCCAGTTAATGATATTCCTGCAAAATTCTTATTTGATACTGGTGCATCGCTTTCTTTCATTTCGAGACCTTTTGTTGCCAAGCATGAGTTTGTGACGGAAAAGATTCCTATTCCGTTGAAGATTGTGTCCCCGGGTAAGCAAATGACATCTAATGCTTGCGTCCGGATGTTTCTATCAAGATGGGCGATTATAGATTTCCTAAACCAATTGTTCTCGGTGACTGGATATTGATCTTATTCTTGGGATGGATCGGCTTTATCAAGACAAAGCTCAGCTTGATTGTGCTGCCGGGAAATTCAATTGACTCACTCTCTAATGATGTGATCATCTATGCCGCTTCGTGATGAAACCATTCGGTTGTTTTCTCTCAATGAGAAGGGCGAATTGATGCTATCTCTCGATTCCAATGCTTGTGAGTACCAAGATGTCTTTCCGTAAGAGCTTCCGGTATGCCTCCTCATCGCCCAGCTTGAATTCGTTATCGATCTTGAGCCCGGCATCGAACCCGCTTGCAAGCGCCCATACAAGCTTGGACCTGATGAGCTGAAGGAATTGAAGAAGCAGCTCGATGAACAAGAGCGTCTGGGTTTGATCGATCGAGTTCATCTCCTTGGGGTTGTGGTGTTCTTTTGTCCGAAAAAGGATGGCACGGACCGACTGCAAGGCCGATTACCGTCCATTGAATAAGAAGACTATCAAGAACAAGTATCCACTTCCCAACATCAATGAGCTTTTCGAGCAACTCAAAGGTGCTAAAGTGTTCTCCAAGCTTGACCTTCGTATGGGTTATCATCAGATTCAGATTCGTGAACAAGATATTCCCAAGACAGCATTCGTAACAAGCTTTGGTTCTTATGAATATATTGTCATGTCTTTCGCCTTGTCAATGCTCCTCCAACATTCTCTCGGATGATGAATTTCATCTTCAACCCCTACACCAATGAATTCGTCTTGGTCTATCTTGATGATATTTTGGTCTTCTCCAAGAATAAGAAGGATCATGCCAAACATTTGCGATTGGTGCTAGACAAGCTCGAGAGCATCAATTCTATGCGAAGTTTTCCGAATGTGAATTTTGGCTTGATGAAGTGCTTTATCTTGGTCATATCATCTCCGCCAAGGGCATCATCATTAATCCCGAGAAGGTGTCCGCAGCTTGTGAATTGGGAACCTCCTCGAATGTCAAGCAGCTCCATGGTTTTCTTGGTCTTGCAAGCTATTGTCAAGATTCGTTGAGAATTTCTCCAAGATTGCAAAGCCTCTTTCCAACCTTCTCCAGAAGCATGTGAAGTATGTCTGGTCTCCTGAGTGTGACATTGCTTTCAATACTCTCAAAGAGAAACTCGTCACAGCTCATGTCTTGACTCCTCCTGATGAATCCAAGCCATTTGAAGTTTTCTGTGATGCTTCTCTTCAAGGTCTCGGTGTTGTGTTAATGCAAGAGAAGAGAGTTGTGGCTTATACCTCTCGCCAGTTGAAGCCCAACGAAAAGAACTACCCCACTCACGATCTTGAGTTGGCGGCAGTTGTCCATGCATTGATAACATGGAGACATCTCTTGTTGGGAAGGAAAGTGGACATTTTCACCGATCACAAGAGTCTCAAGTATATCTTCACTCAGCCCAACCTCAACCTCAGGCAGACTCGATGGGTCGAAATGATTCAAGAGTACAACCCAAGTATTGAATATACTCCGGGCAAGGCCAATGTCGTTGCAGATGCTTTGAGCAGGAAGGCTTACTGCAACAGTTTAATCCTCAAGCCCTTCCAGCCGGATCTATGTGAAGTTTTCCGCAAGCTGAATCTTCAAGTTGTTCCTCAAGGCTTTCTTGCCAACCTCATAGTCTCTCCTACTTTGGAAGATCAGATTCGTGAGGCTCAACTTCTGGATACCATGGTGAAAAAGGTGAAACGTGGTATCGACAAGGGCATTTCCAAATACAAGTGCTTCCTCGTTGATGACAAAGATACTCTTTTCTTTGAGGACCGGATTGTGGTTCCTAAGGGTGATCTGAGAAAAGTCATTATGAACGAGGCTCACAATTCGCTTCTATCCATTCATCCTGGAAGTACAAAGATGTACCATGACCTCAAGCAGTCATATTGGTGGACTCGAATGAAGCGAGAAATTGCTCAATTCGTGAATGAATGTGATGTCTACAGAAGAGTGAAAGCATAACACCAACGACCAGCTGGTCTCCTCCAACCTCTTGCTATTCCAGAATGGAAGTTTGATCATATTGAAATGGACTTCGTGACTGGATTTCCAAAGTCCAAGCGTGGAAATGATGCTATCTTCGTTGTCATTGACAAGCTTACTAAAGTGGCTCATTTTCTTCCTATCAAAGAATCTATCACAGCAGCTTAGTTGGCAGAGCTATACACCTCCAGGATTGTATC
This sequence comes from Aegilops longissima, assembly GCA_021605205.1. NCBI lineage: Eukaryota > Viridiplantae > Streptophyta > Magnoliopsida > Poales > Poaceae > Aegilops > Aegilops longissima. The sequence goes on from CM038680.1 coordinate 605,823,530, forward strand.
CTTGCACGGCATTCCACAAGTGATCTCTTCTGACCGTGGCAGCATCTTTACCTCCAAGTTTTGGGATTCTTTCAAAGGCCATGGGCACCAACATTCGCTTCAAAGACAGCTTTCCATCCTCAAACAAGTGGCCAAGTCAGCGAGTCAATCAAATCCTTGAAGATATGCTCGGGCTTGTGTCATTTCCTTCGTGTGAAGTGGGAAGATTGTCTTCCATATGCCGAGTTCTCCTACAACAACAGCTTCCAAGCGAGTTCGGCAAGGCCCCATTCAAATTCTCTATGGCGTAAAGTGTCGACTCTCTCAATTGGTCCGAGACAGGTGAACGCCAACTTCTTGGCAATGACTTGATCACGAAGTCAAGAAATGTGCAAAGTCATTCGTGAGAATCTGAAAGCCGCGCAATCGCGCCAGGAAGAGCTATTATGATGACAAGCACCGTGATGTGGCTTTTGAAATCGGAGACCATGTCTACCTCCACGCCACTCCAATGAAAGGCACTCGCCGCCGGTATCAAAGGGAAGCTTGCCCCTAGATACGTGGGTCCTTTCAAGATCATTGGCAAAAGAGGCGATCTCGCCTATCAACTTGAGCTTCCATCCAACTTTGCAAACGTGCACGATGTGTTTCACGTGTCACAGCTTCGCAAGTGCTTCAAGACTCTGAACGCACTATCAGCTTCAAGAAATTGACCTTCAAGAAGATCTCTTATCATGAGCACCCGTTGCTATTCTTGAAGAAACCGAGCGCAAGACTCGCAACAAGTCAATCAGATTCCTGAAAGTGAAGTGGTCACACCATTCCGACCGAGAAGCCACCTGGGAGCGCGAGGATCACCTCCGTTCCAATTATCCGGAGTTCTTTAAGTCCTAGATCTCGGGACGAGATCCTTTTGTAGTGGTGGAGTGTTGTAACACCCCGGGTGTAACTTTCCTTATTTGTAACTCCAACTCTTGCCATTTTCGGCATTGTGATATGATATTCCCTCCGTGGTTGGGTTCTTTGTCTTTCGTTTTTGCATTTTGTCCATGTCATTGTAGCGACCTGACCCAAAATTGATCAAATCTCTGTGCCTGTACCATCCCAAGGTCATGCTGGTACTCACAGTACATCGATAAAGTAATCAAAGTTCAATCACACCTGAATATTATTACACGTTTCTCATATAGAGTCTTTATTACAAGGGAATAAATTCGCTCAAGGCCAACTCATGAGAAATAAACTACTAATGCTCGCGAAGCGTAGAAGTAAAGCTAGTCCATCCGACTCAAAGGGCAATCGCTAAGCGCGAGCGTAGCCTCACTCCTGATCGGAATATACCTCTGCAACATAAGACGTTGCAGCCATGTAGGTCAGCTTTTTGAATAAGCTGGCAAGTCATGATGAATAACAATAATAAAGTTACTAACACTATATGCATTTTGGCTGTGGAGCTCTAAGTTTCATCATTTTGCGAAAAGCCAATTTTCTCCTACTATAGTGGACTTGCTTGCAAATTACTACATAATTGTTGGTAGTTATTGAGATGGTTCCGCCAACCAATATCTCATTCCCAAATTATTAAGTCATAAAACCCCTCAAATTAATTTATTAGTTTCAGTGTTGAGATTTCCGAATACTTCCAAGTTCCAGAGGCTCAATTTGTCCAGAATCGGGACACGGCTAATCGATTAGATCTTTAACTCTGCAGAGGTTTGCGACTTTTCCGCAAGAATCATTCCTCCTTTAAAGTCTTCGCACTTCATGGTGTTTGAAGACGGACTAATGAAACAGGGTCTTCCAAAGAGTTCTTCTGCTACCGCCGTACCCATCCAATCCTACCGTTCTTCTACATCTCGTAGTACCGCCCGCACAGCGTCACTACTAAGGTTAACCCAGCCAGAGCCCATAATGGCTCAAGGCTGCATAGGTAAGCTTCCGGTCATGGGTCATCCATCCTTCTCTTCGTGGCTGGGTGAAGCTTTCGCAAGATGTCATGGCACTTCTCCATGCATCCCGCCAACCACTGGTTCTCCAGGTGCCCGCAACCGTCCTCCACCCAAAGAGTGAATTTCAAAGTCCATCTTGATCATTGTAGTTCATGGGGTTGTCATCATCATTGACTCTCACATCTTGCTTATGAATTTCACTCAACCAAAACCCGCTCACGAGCATAGCAAAGTAAACTACTTCGTCCCGGGTCATGGTAATAAGGGATTGGTTCATCCTACCACATGATACTACTCAAGATTAATAACTTCAAAATTTCAACTACTGCATGCATGGTGGGGTGGTGACAATCTAATGCACAAAAATATAGGTATAGAAAATAACATGATCAAAACTTGCCTTGCTGATGATCCTCGTAAGCTAAAGATTCGTAGTAGCAAGCTTCGCACTCCGGAAACTCTACCGAGACAAACAAATCACAATAAGCATATAGCAATAGGATCACATAACACAATAGCATAACAAAGTAACACACAAAAACCAACAAGGCAAAACCCAAAGGGAAAAAAACTCAAAGAAAACCAACTCAAAGTTTTCCTACTTTAAACAACAACTAAAAGTAGTTTTATATAATAAATTTTTTTCAACATAACCTAATCATGGTTTTAGGTTAACTTAACAGAAAAGAATTCACTAAGCAACTAGGATCAAAAAGAATTAATTAAAAATCTATTATGAAACTCCTATTAGGCCTAATCCAATTTCTATTAAGAAAAATAAAATAAAACTTTTATTTATTAAAAATAAAAGTTCATCCTATAAAGTGACAGAAACTATCCTAGAATAATCAATCACATGTTAAAAATAAATTTATTTACTAATTAAATTAATAAGAAAACAGTAGCTAGTTAATTAATTAGGATTAACAAGATTCTGCTTAAAACTATTTATTTATTAATCCCAAAATACCCAATTTAATTTCTATGGTTTGGCAATGTCAAAATAAAGTTGGGACAAAAAGAATCATATAAAAATAATTTTTTAGCTCAAGTTATAACAGATTTACTATTCTGACTAAAACTAAATTAAAGCAATTTTAATTAATTTTAACATAGCAAATTATATTTTCTACAGAAACTATAGAAAATTTTCAAACCAACAAAAAAAGAATCAACTAAAAATATTAAACAGAATAAAAGATATGAATTTTTCAAAACAGGAACTATTCTGTTAAAACAGAAAACAAAAATAAATGAAAAAGGGCCTAATGGGCCTAATCTACGCACTGAGCGTAAAATAACCTAAACGAGCCCTAGGGTTAAACTAGTCGGGCCGGGCTAATAAAAATAAACCCTAACCTAAAAACTAAACCAATGAACCGGCGAACCGGCGGTTTTTTATAAACGCAGCATTCTTCTGGGTCTAATCTCGCCGTAGGTTCCGTGATCGGACGGGAGGGTCTCCGGTGACTTATCGGCGCTGGCGGCAAGCGGGCGGCATGACGAAAGTGCGTTGATGGCTCGGTCGTCGGGAGGTCGACGGAGTGGCGGCCGGGTGCGGACGAGGTCGGGGGAGCGCCTGTGGAGTTGGTGGGGTCGGGGTGGCTAGGGCGGCGACGGCGGCGACAATGGCGGCGGGAGGTTCTGGCCCGTGAGCTCGGGAGAGAGAGGGAGGGGTCCGCGAGGGCTAGGGGGAATGGGGTGCGGGCGAGGCTTAACAGGCGGGGCCTCGGCCTTGCTTCGGGGCGATCGGGGGATCGGGATCCGGATCTCATGGATCCGCGATCGAGGCGGCGCTGCCAAGACGTGGGGCGGGGTTGAAGAAGGTGGGGCCTGCTTGCGAGAGAGAGAGGGTGCGGGCGGCGGGCGACCGACGCGAACTGCTGGGCGAGGGGAGGTGAGGCTGGCCTCGGTCGGCTCATTGGGCTGGCCTCTGGCCGCCTGGTGGGCCGGCTGGTGGGGCTTTCAACTGGCTGGGCAGGGGGCTGGGTCAAGGCGCTGGGGGTTTTCTCTTTTTTAAATAAAACAAAACAGAAATAAAACAAAATCTATCAATATTTTATATAGGGTATATATATACCAAAATGATCAGGGGAATATTCCCTATCATTTGAACATTTTTCCAAGGGCAAAATCCAAACTTTATAAAATCCATTTTTTTCAAATTCAAATAAAATTCAGATTTGAATCCAAAACTTTTGGCAATGTTTTCTCTCGATATTTTTGGAGTGTCATGTTTACTCCTCTCATACTTTTGATCAAGTATTTATCGTGCATAGTTTTTGAAATGTTTCCACTTGCCAAAGTTTGAATTCAAATTCAAAAATCAAATCCTCCAAACTCCAAATGGCATTCAAATTCAAACAGGATGCATAGGATGCTTAGCTATAATTGTAAGACATTCCAAATAGGAAATTTGGGATGTTACAAACCTACCCATTTTAAGATGAATCTCGCCCTCGAGATTCGGGTTGGCTAGCAATAGGTGCGGGTGGTCTCAAGAAGGTCTTCTTCAAGGCCCTGTGTGGCTTCTTCCTCGGTGTGGTGACTCCACAACACCTTGCAAAATTTGATGACCTTGCTGCGGGTGACTCTGCTCGCAGTCTCGAGAATTCGGACGGGTTTCTCCTTGTAAGTCAGATCACTGTCAAGCTGTATGGCCTCTAGGGGCACTGTGTGTGACGCCCCAAGACCGGAGCTTCAGTTGCCTTCCAGGGTTTCCGAGTTTTGTCGTGTGATTTGTTTTGTTTGTGCATTGCTCATGTCATCTCTTGCATTGCATCATCTCATCATGCCATTTATTTTCAAAAACTCTTCTAAATAAATTGCATGGATCTTTGATCCATTTAAACCGAGGGATTCACATGGTGACTTCTCTTTATAACATATCCTCCCAATATTAGGGAGCTATATTAAAAATATTCCATTTTTTTGGAATCACCATAACACACTTGCAAAATAATTCCAATGCCCTTTCTACTTCAAGTTTGGTCCCCAAACCTTGCCATTATTATTCTATCATTTTCCGGAGTTCCACCAAAAATCCTCGGCCATTTTTGTTAAATTCTCACATTTTTATGAGCCCGGAAAATTATCCGTGTGTCCAAATCCTTTCTCCAACCCTCTCTTTCTTTTCTTCTCTTTATCTGTTTTCTCGCTAAAGAAGATATATAAGAGAGGAGAGAAGAGACCCAGCCCAGCCGGCCTCTAAGGCTCAGCCCACCTAGCGCCTCCCGAGGTCCAGCCGCCCCGGCCATTCTTCTCTCCCCTCTAGGCCGCCCACCAAATCCCAAGGCCCATGGCCCCTGTTTCTAACCCTAGCCCGCAGGTCTCTCTCCCCCGCTCGATCCTCCAGCCGCCCCCATCGCCTCCCGCCTGATCCCTCGTCCCTCCCTCGCAGCCCCCCCGCCCGATCCCCATCTCACTCTCTCCTCTCGCCTGCGCCGATCCCTTTCTCCCTCGCTCTCCCAGACGCCTCTCCCTTTTCCCTCGATCTCTACCACCGCCTGATCCCCAAGCTCGCCACCAGGCCGGACCCCCCGTGGCCTCCTCGTCGCCGCCTTTGGTGCCGCGCCACCGCCTCGCCATGATGCGCCGCCACGCCTGTGGTCCTCTCCTCCAGGTGCCTCCTTGCCGCCCGAGGACTGCAGCCCCGCCTCGCGACGCCTCTCCTCGCAGCTCCTCCTCCGCTCGACCTGCTGGCCGCAGCAGCAGGAGCTGCTGATCCTCTCGCCGCCCCGTGCTGGGGACCAGATCCGCGCCGCCCGGCCCGAGTCGCCGAGCCCTGCCATGGCTGCGCCCTCCGTCGCCCTCCCTGCCGCTAACGTCCGCCGGAGAAGGGCGCCCCGAGGCCGACCTGCCCACCATCAGCGCCTGCGCCTCCGTCCCTGCCTGCTTTGCTGCTGCCGCATGGACGCCAAGACCACACCAGACCGCCAAGCATCGCCTCCGGAGTTCTCCCCAAGTACCACGATTGTAGCCGGTGTGATTTTTGACAAGTCCGACCACGACGCGTCTGATTGCATTCGCTAGGATTTCGTCAAGTACCCTTCGGTTCCGCTGTTCGACCACACGATGATGCGACAAGTGCCCCGACGATACGCCAAGTACCTTTCTACCGTCGTCGCCGAAACGCCAAGTACCACTACGACCACGACCACCGAACCGAAACGACAGTATCCCGACGACACGTACCACTACCGTCGACCAAGACCCTGTGGACCCCGAACATCCACGGGACATGAACAACTACTCCGATGACGAGATGTACCACTACCATCGAACGTGAACAACGACTTCCCCACGCCGTAACGACTACTTCCTCGACGATCATCGCGGAACCACTACTTCCGCCACTTCCTCGACGACCCGTGAACGCTCTACTTCCTCTCTTAAACGCTTCCGTTCCGATTGCTCGCTTCAAGGTATAACCCGTGATGACCGACCGTGTCCGAATCATCCTTGCGATGCCCCTCTTTTGCCATGCCACCGCTCCGCGGGAACCCGGTATCCGGGATCACCCCACCATCTTGCATGACTCGCTCACACGTTTTCCTTTGTACCGATATCTCAATCGAGTTATCGGAACCGATATGTTGCCGTGGCATCATTTTCGATTCGCTGTCGTGGCACCCTTTCTTCCACCACGGTGACATAATGCTTCATATCATGCTCATGTTAACGTTTTCATAAAAATTGCATAAACTTGCACATGTCATCCGCATCATGATAACAACATTTAAATGCTTATAATTGTTGTTTGCATTAATATGCTAATATGCCATGCTAAAATGATTTATTTCATAACTAAATAACCGTAACTCGGATTTAAATAAATTATATATGTAAATGGGGTAGAAAAATGCCTAGTTTAACATGGTAGCTTTACTTTGCATGTTTAACAACTCTAAAATATGCTTTAGGTCAGATCTGTACCGAACCCATAATATGCATATGAGGATTTTTCCGGAATTGTTGTTCGTTGTTTCCGGCCTCATTTAAACTTGCCTAGATAGGTAGTTTCAATATGCTTCACCTCTTGCCATGTTTAATAACATTTAATATTGTTGAGTACCTAATCGGGAGAGAACTAAATAATTGATGTGGCGTTTTGTCAATATGCAACTCGTTGCATATTGAGCTCCACTTAACTTGTAGTGTTGTTTGTGCATATTGCCATGCCATGCCTTTTTAAACCGGACATGCATCATACTTGTTTGTGCATCATGACATGTTCATGTGATGGTTGTTTACTATGTTGTTTGCTCCTTTCCGGTTTGCTTCTCTCGTTAGCTTCGGTTTCGTTCCGGAGTTGTGAGGATTCATTCGACCTCGTCCGTTTGTCTTCTTCATGGATTCGTTCTTCTTCCTTATGGATTTCAGGCAAGATGACCATACCCTCGTAATCACTTCTATCTTTGCTTGCTAGATGCTCGCTTTTTGCTATGCCTATGCTACGATGCCTACCACTTGCTATATCATGCCTCCCATATTACCATGTCAGCCTCTAACCTTTTCACCCTTCCTAGCAAACCGTTGTTTGGCTATGTTACCGCTTTGCTCAGCCCTCTTATAGCGTTGTTAGTTGCAGGTGAAGATGAAGTTTGTTCCTTGTTGAACATGGAGATGTTGTTCCTTGTTGGAACATGTTTACTTGTTGGGATATCACAATATATCTTATTTAATTAATGCATCTATATACTTGGTAAAGGGTGGAAGGCTCGGCCTTATGCCTGGTGTTTTGTTCCACTCTTGCCGCCTCTAGTTTCAGTCATACCGGTGTTATGTTCCCGGATTTTGCGTCCCTAACGCTGTCGGGTGATTTATGGGACCCCTTGACAGTTCGCTTTGAATAAGACTTTTCCAAAGGCCCAACATTGGTTTTACCATTTGCCTCACCTATACCCTTTTCCTTGGGTTTCGGAGCCCGAGGGTCATCTTTATTTTAGCCCCGGCCAGTTCTCCTTCGAGTGCTGGTCCAAACCGAGCGATGTCCGCGCCTCGGGCAACCAGGGTTTATGCCAACCCGACGTCTGCTCATCCGGTGTGCCCCGAGACCGAGATATGTGCAGCTCCTATCAGGATTTGTCGGCACATCCGGGCGGCTTTGCTGGTCTTGTTTTATTGCTGTGAATGTCTTGTAGCCGGATTCCGAGACTGATCGGGTCTTCCCGGGAGAAGGTCTATTCCTTCGTTGATCGCGAGAGCTTATCATGGGCTGTTGGGACACCCCGCAGGGTTTTGAACTTTCAAAGCCGTGCTCGCGGTTATGTGGCAGATGGGAATTTGTTAATGTCCGTTGTAGAAAACCCGGTTGATCTTAATTAAAATACACCAACTGTAGGTGAATCGTGAGTGTCTCTTTTCGGGTTGATCGAAGGAGAACACGGTTTCGGGTTATGTTTGACGTAAGTAGGAGTTCAGGATCACTTCTTGATCATAGTTGTTCGACCGTGCTTTGCCTCCTCTTCTCGCTTCTTTTGCGTATGTTAGCCACCATATATGCTAGTCGCTTGCTGCAGCTCCACCTCACTACCTTGTCCTACCTTTAAGCTTAAATAGTCTTGATCTCATGGTGTGAGATTGCTGAGTCCCCGTGACTCACAGATACTTCCAAAACCAGTTTGCAGTGCCGATGAAACCGTGTAGGTGATGCGCCGAGCTCAAGGAGGAGCTCGATGAAGATCTTGTTCTTTGTGTTGTTTCGCTTCAGCTGATCAAGAGTGGAGCCAGCTTGGGACGATCGGGATCTGTGTAGCATTTGGGGTAGTCTTCTTTATTTTGGTTCCGTAGTCGGACCTTGATTGTATCTGTATGATGTAATGTTTTACTCATGTATTGTGTGAAGTGGCGATTGTAAGCCAACTATGTATCTTTTCCCCTTATGTATTACATGGGTTGTGTGAAGATTACCTCACTTATGACATTGCTTTCAATGCGGTTATGCCTCTAAGTCGTGCTTCACACGTGGGAGATATAGCCGCATCGAGGGCGCTGTGTTGGTAATCGAGCCTTCCCGACTTAGGAGCCCCTACTTGATTGTTTGCTGGTGTTGTTGAGTCTAGAACGGAAAATGTTTTGAGTCTTAGGATTATATACATCGAGAGTAGGATTTTTTTACTCCTCACCTTCGTCGCTCTGGTGAGGTATCCCGACGAGAGTTTTGACTCTTCTCTTCTCAAATTTCACTAAAATTTTTTAGGATCACGTGGGTATCTTGGAATCGTTCGATGGTTTTGTGACGAGAACATTGTTCTTGGTGCCTCCCGACATTTAGGGGTTGTGGCGTGTCCCGGGAGTTGAGCTCGAGGTGTTGTCGCCACAATTTTATCGCTGCAGTTCTGAATACCGAGTTTTGCCGACATCGAAATCTCTTTTGTGCAGTTGTTGGTGAGATAACCCCGATAGCCCAAAGATCTTTGTGGCGAAAAGGGAGTATTGCCATGACTTGTATAACGGATGTTTTTCAAGGTCGAGGTACACGATTTCGAGGATTTCTTGGTTATGTGTTGACGGATGGATACAAATGGATCTAGGTATTGTTAGTTTGGGTGATATATTTTGTGTCCCTCAGATCCCCAACACCAGATTGCATAACCAGAAAGTTTCGGAGTTTATAGGTGGAATTCAAGTAGCTCCTAGAATATCTTTCCGATGATGCATGATATGGGATTGGGTAAATCTCTATCATATGTATTTGTTCCGGGTTATTCTGCAAGCCAAATCCTTTGTTTTTGTTTTGTTTTGTGGTATTCGAGTTGCTTCGAAGTCAAGTGTTGATTCCATACCTTTCCTAAATGGTGTTCTCATATTTCTATGTGAATACTAATCCTTCTTGATCACTGAGCTTGTCATGCCAATTCTTTTTCTCAACCGGCGTGCTTCTCTTCAAGTGGATCCGATCATTTCAACATTCGCAAGATCAATTCTAACCTTTTTCTCAACGGTGTTCGTTTCATCCGACCCAAGTTGTTTTGATTTCCCGCCCTCCCACCCCTTTTTCTTCAAGGCTCAGATTTCTTACTCAAGTATCCATTTTTATTGAGTGAAGTTTCTTCATTCTTTTCCTTTAATGTTTTATCCGGTGATTTCTCATGAAGACGCTAAGGAAGTTTCAACCTTATCATTGTTCCATTCTAATTTTCTTCTCCGTGGATTTAAGTCAAGTTTTCGTGTTGATCGATTCTTTTCATCGCTTCAAATGCTTTCTCATGTCGGTGCATCTCTTAATCATCCACTTCTCGCTATTCAATTGTTCCGGAGTGTTGAAGATATCTCAGAAGATTCTAGTTTCCATTCTCAATTCACTCAAGTTCTTTTGAGGATGCTATCTCATTCAAGCCATTTAATTCTACCGGTGCAATATCTATTTCAAGCAATTGTTCAACGGTGGTTCTTTTGAGTGGGCCCTAACCCACAGGTCTTTCCCAGGATCTTACCTGACTCTTCTAATTTTCCGGAGTTATTCTCAAATTCTTTGCAAAGTTCGACGTAAGAATGAATTATCATCAGTCAAATGTTTTTCTCCAAGATCTTTCACATTCTTTTCATCGTTGGCTCAACCTTTCTAATTTTCAACCCGGAGTGCTTCAACAATTCATGGTGGTGTTTCTCGTCGTCAGTTGAAGATTGAAGAAGGATCTCTCCTAAATCTTGCTCCATTCTCTTCAAGATTCGTGGTTCTAGCTTCGTGCCATCCTCATAATTGTTTTGATTGTGAGAATTCTTTTAACCCACCCGGAGCAATTCAGGAGCCTTTTCAGTTTGATTCTCCAGAGCCCATCATCTCAGAATTATTCATTCAAGCGTTCAACTCTTGTTTTCCAAATCTCACCGGTGCATCGTCGAAATATCCTCTAATCAGCTCGTCATCTATTCGTTCACTTGTATCTAAATCCCCTCAAATATCTTCATTCGTTTTCCAATTCTTCCCGGTGAATTGTGCCTTTGCTACTTTCATTTTTAATTCTTACGGTGGTTCGTTCAAGATTTCACTTCCTTCTTTATCATATCAATTCATTTGTTGTTTCCAAATCCCACCGGTGGTTCCATCAATACCTTCTCAAGTTTGCGCTATATCTCTATCTGTAATCATTTTTTCAACGGGAATAAGTAGTGTGCCAAATCCATTGCTTGTCATCAATTCAATTGGTGAAGGATCAGCATAATGTAATTCTTATTCTTGTTCCGTCGAGTAAATTCAATTCCTTATTCCGGAGGTTCATCAAAATTCTTGGTTTCATTTGTTCATCTTTCTTTTCGGAGATCAAAGTTTTCTCGGTTATATCATTTCAAAGCTTCATCTTATCACTGCAGGCTTCACCTTGTGTTTTCAACATCTTTTTCTTTTATCATCCTTTTCTTACCGGAGTTCATCATAGAGGCTCTACATGGTGCTTCCTCAAGGATTCTTTTCATTCTTCAATTGTTCATCAAGATTTCTCTCGAAGTTGAGATCCGTTAAGCCATACTCAAAAATTGAACATGGTGCTCAACACATGTTTTGTTTTGAGGAGTTCAAGCATTCTTCTTCTTGCATTTCGAAGTGCAATTCGTTCTACCTTATCATTTGAGGTGGTGTTATATCATTCTCGACAATTTGAGTTCGTGTTTCATGATTCACATGTTGTCAAGAATGAGGTATTTTAAATCCATCAATCTCTTCATTGGAGTTATCTTGGGTTATATTTCACCTAAAGCTTTCCCTAAGGATTGTTGCTATTTATGGTGCTTATAAAGGACCCAAGTTCTTCATTTCTCCTCTCGGTGAAATAAGTTTTCATCTTCTTGTTGATCTTAATCCAATCGCTTGTTTCACAGGCGTAAACTCACCTCATAATATTGAGATGTGTTCCATAAGCCCACTACAAGCTTGTGCTTTTCGTTGTTGGTTTTCCAACAACTCTATTCTAACCTTCTTGCAAGGAGGCCTTCCAAATTCATTTGTGGTAGAAGTTGTCATTTTTTCTTCTCCATTCCTTATTCCTATGATCTATCTTCTATTATTTCTTCCAGAGGCATTGTGATGTTGCTCTCTTCGACCCATCATCTTCTTTTGTCAAGATCATGTTCTTTTTCTTACTTATCCATTTAACCGGAGGTTGTGTCATCTCTTCAAGTTCTTTTCATCTTATCAAGTTTTCTTTCTTCTTTTAGTCGGAGTGCTGCCCAAATTTTATCAATCTTATTCTTTGTCTATCTAGTTTTAACCGGAGTGGTTTCAATATCTATCTTATCACTAAACCTCTTGGTTTTTCGTCGTATCCCATGTTCCTCTTTTCTATCAGAGTGTTTTTTTTTTCAACTTTCTTCATCTTCGTTGTTTTCTTTCTTTCAAGTTTTCAACCTCTCAAGGTTCTTTGGTTTCACTCGTTTGTCGGAGAAGCAACTTTGTTTTACCTCTTCCTCTTCCGCTTTTCTCCGGTGCCATCCTAGATCTCGGGACGAGATCCTCTCGTAGTGGTGGAGTGTTGTGACGCCCCAAGACCGGAGCTTCAGTTGCCTTCCAGGGTTTCCGAGTTTTGTCGTGTGATTTGTTTTGTTTGTGCATTGCTCATGTCATCTCTTGCATTGCATCATCTCATCATGCCATTTATTTTCAAAAACTCTTCTAAATAAATTGCATGGATCTTTGATCCATTTAAACCGAGGGATTCACATGGTGACTTCTCTTTATAACATATCCTCCCAATATTAGGGAGCTATATTAAAAATATTCCATTGTTTTGGAATCACCATAACACACTTGCAAAATAATTCCAATGCCCTTTCTACTTCAAGTTTGGTCCCCAAACCTTGCCATTATTATTCTATCATTTTCCGGAGTTCCACCAAAAATCCTCGGGCCATTTTTGTTAAATTCCTCACATTTTTGCGAGCCCGGGAAAATTATCCGTGTGTCCAAATCCTTTCTCCAACCCTCTCTTTCTTTTCTTCTCTTTATCTGTTTTCTGCTAAAGAAGATATATAAGAGAGGAGAGAAGAGACCCCAGCCCAGCCGGCCTCTAAGGCTCAGCCCACCTAGCGCCTCCCGCAGGTCCAGCCGGCCCCTGGCCATTCTTCTCTCCCTCTAGGCCGGCCCACCAAATCCCAAGGCCCATGGCCCCTGTTTCTAACCCTAGCCCGCAGGTCTCTCTCTCCCTGCTCGATCCTCCAGCGCCGCCTCCCCATCGCTCCCTGCCCGATCCCCTCGTCCTCCCCTCGCAGCCCCTGCCGCCTGATCCCCATCTCACTCTCCTCTCGCCTGGCCGATCCCTTTCTCCCTCGCTCTCCCAGACGCCTCTCCCTTTTCCCTCGATCTCTCGCGCCCAGCCCGATCCCCTCAAGCTCGCCACCAGGCCGGACCCCCGTGGCCTCCTCGTCGCCGCCCTTGGTGCCAAGCCCACTGCCTCCCCGCCATGGCCGCCGCCGCCTGTGGTCCTCTCCTCCAGGTGCCTCCTTGCCGCCCGAGGACTGCAGCCCCCGCCTCGCGGACGCCTCTCTCTCGCAGCTCCTCCTCCGCCTCGACCTCGCCGCCGGCAGCAGCAGGAGCTGCTACATCCTCTCGCCGTCCCCGTGCCAGGGACCAGATCCGCGCCGCCCCGGCCCGGAGTCGCCGAGCCCTGCCATGGCTGCGCCTCCTCCGTCGCCCTCCCTCGCCGCCAACGCCGCCGGAGAAGGGCGCCCCGAGGCCGACCTGCCCACCATCATCGCCCGGCGCCTCCGTCCCTGTTCCGCTTTGTTGCTGCCGCATGGACGCCAAGACCACACCAGACCGCCAAGCATCGCCTCCGGAGTTCTCCCCAAGTACCACGATTGTAGCCGGTGTGATTTTGACAAGTCCGACCACGACGTGCCTGATTGCATTCGCTGTGGATTTCGCTCAAGTACCCTTCGGTTCCGCTAAGTTCGACTACACGATGATGCGACAAGTGCCCCGACGATCGCCAAGTACCTCTACCGTCTGCCGCCGAAACGCCAAGTACCACTATGACCCGACGACCACCGAACAGGAACGACAGTATCCCGACGACACGTGTACCACTACCGTCGACCAAGACCCCTGTGGACCCGAACATCCACGGACATGAACAACTACTTCCGATGACGAGATGTACCACTACCATCGAACGTGAACAACGACTTCCCCACGCCGTAATGACTACTTCCTCGACGATCATCGCGGAACCACTACTTCCGCTACTTCCTCGACGACCCGTGAACGCCTACTTCCCTCTACGAACGCTTCCGTCCCGATTGCTCGCTTCAAGGTATAACCCGTGATGACCGACCGTGTCCGAATCATCCTTGCGATGCCCTCTTTGCCATGCCACCGCTCCGCTGGAACCCGTATCCGGATCACCCCACCATCTTGCATGACTCGCTCACACGCTTTTCCTTTGTACCGATATCTCAATCGAGTTATCGAACCGATATGTTGCCGTGGCATCATTTTCGGATTCGCTGTCGTGGCACCCTTTCTTCCACCACGGTGACATAATGCTTCATATCATGCTCATGTTAACGCTTTCATAAAATTGCATAAACTTGCACATGTCATCCGTGATCATGATAACAACATTTAAATGCTTATAATTGTTGTTTGCATTAATATGCTAATATGCCATGCTAAAATGATTTATTTCATAACTAAATAACCGTAACTCGGATTTAAATAAATTATATATGTAAATGGGGTAGAAAAATGCCTAGTTTAACATGGTAGCTTTACTTTGCATGTTTAACAACTCTAAAATATGCTTTAGGTCAGATCTGTACCGAACCCATAATATGCATATGAGGATTTTTCCGGAATTGTTGTTCGTTGTTTCCGGCCTCATTTAAACTTGCCTAGATAGGTAGTTTCAATATGCTTCACCTCTTGCCATGTTTAATAACATTTAATATTGTTGAGTACCTAATCGGAGAGAACTAAATAATTGATGTGGCGTTTTGTCAATATGCAACTCGTTGCATATTGAGCTCCACTTAACTTGTAGTGTTGTTTGTGCATATTGCCATGCCATGCCTTTTTAAACCGGACATGCATCATACTTGTTTGTGCATCATGACATGTTCATGTGATGGTTGTTTACTATGTTGTTTGCTCCTTTCCGGTTTGCTTCTCTCGTTAGCTTCGGTTTCGTTCCGGAGTTGTGAGGATTCATTCGACCTCGTCCGTTTGTCTTCTTCATCTATTCGTTCTTCTTCCTTGCGGGATTTCAGGCAAGATGACCATACCCTCGTAATCACTTCTATCTTTGCTTGCTAGATGCTCGCTCTTTTGCTATGCCTATGCTACGATGCCTACCACTTGCTATATCATGCCTCCCATATTACCATGTCAGCCTCTAACCTTTTCACCCTTCCTAGCAAACCGTTGTTTGGCTATGTTACCGCTTTGCTCAGCCCCTCTTATAGCGTTGTTAGTTGCAGGTGAAGATGAAGTTTGTTCCTTGTTGGAACATGGAGATGTTGTTCCTTGTTGGAACATGTTTACTTGTTGGGATATCACAATATATCTTATTTAATTAATGCATCTATATACTTGGTAAAGGGTGGAAGGCTCGGCCTTATGCCTGGTGTTTTGTTCCACTCTTGCCGCCCTAGTTTCCGTCATACCGGTGTTATGTTCCCGGATTTTGCGTCCCTAACGCTCGGGTGATTTATGGGACCCCTTGACAGTTCGCTTTGAATAAGACTTTTCCAGAAGGCCCAACATTGGTTTTACCATTTGCCTCACCTATACCCTTTTCCTTGGGTTTCGGAGCCCGAGGGTCATCTTTATTTTAGCCCCCGGCCAGTTCTCCTTCGAGTGCTGGTCCAAACCGAAGCGATGTCCGCGCCTCGGCAACCAGGGTTTATGCCAACCCGACGTCTGCTCATCCGGTGTGCCTCGAGACCGAGATATGTGCAGCTCCTATCAGGATTTGTCGGCACATCCGGGCGGCTTTGCTGGTCTTGTTTTATTGCTGTGAAATGTCTTGTAGCCGGATTCCGAGACTGATCGGGTCTTCCGGGAGAAGGTCTATTCTTCGTTGATCGCGAGAGCTTATCATGGGCTTGTTGGGACACCCTGCAGGGTTTTGAACTTTCAAAGCCGTGCCATGCGGTTATGTGGCAGATGGGAATTTGTTAATGTCCGTTGTAGAAAACCCGGTTGATCTTCATTAAAATACACCAACTGTGTGCGAACCGTGAGTGTCTCTTTTCGGGTTGATCGAAAGGAGAACACGGTTTCGGGTTATGTTTGACGTAAGTAGGAGTTCAGGATCACTTCTTGATCATAGTTGTTCGACCGTGCTTTGCCTCCTCTTCTCGCTCTCTTTTGCGTATGTTAGCCACCATATATGCTAGTCGCTTGCTGCAGCTCCACCTCACTACCTTGTCCTACCTTTAAGCTTAAATAGTCTTGATCTCGCGGGTGTGAGATTGCTGAGTCCCCGTGACTCACAGATACTTCCAAAACCAGTTTGCAGGTGCCGATGAAACCGTGTAGGTGGTGCGCCTGAGCTCAAGGAGGAGCTCGATGAAGATCTTGTTCTTTGTGTTGTTTCGTTTCAGCTGATCAGTAGTGGAGCCCAGTTGGGACGATCGGGGATCTGTGTAGCATTTGGGGTAGTCTTCTTTATTTTGGTTCCGTAGTCGGACCTTGATTGTATCTGTATGATGTAATGTTTTACTCATGTATTGTGTGAAGTGGCGATTGTAAGCCAACTATGTATCTTTTCCCCTTATGTATTACATGGGTTGTGTGAAGATTACCTCACTTGCGACATTGCTTTCAATGCGGTTATGCCTCTAAGTCGTGCTTCGACACGTGGGAGATATAGCCGCATCGAGGGCGTTACACTGTGTCTCTCAACGGAACATCGGCCATGTCGGCATGACACTTCTTCAGCTGAGAAACATGGAAGACATCATGAACTCCGGACAATCCTTCCGGCAATTCCAACTTGTAAGCAACTTCTCCACGACGTTCGAGGATTTTGTAGGGGCCAATGAATCAGGGTGCTAACTTTCCCTTGACACCAAACCTCTTGATTCCACGAAGTGGAGACACACGAAGATATGCTCGGTCTCCCGCCGTAAGTCACTTCCTTGCGCCATCGTCGGCATAACTCTTCTCGTCTCGACCGTGCTATCTTGAGCCTGTCTCGAATCAGCTTGACTTTCTTCGAATCCTTGATAAGATCGGAACCAAAAGTGATCGATCTCCAACACTATCCCACAGCAATGGTGTTCGCACCTCCTTCCGTATAGAGCTTCGAAGGGCCATCTTCGATCGGATTGATAATTGTTGTTGTATGAGAACTCTGCGTATGGCAAATTATCATCCCAGCTAGACCCATAGTCTAGCACACAAGCTCTCAACATGTCCTCCGTAATCTGGTTGACTCTCTCGGTCTGTCCATCTGTCATGGATGAAAAGCTGTCTCAATTCCAGCCTCGTACTCCAAGGTTTCATGCAACCGCTTCCAAAACTTTGAGGTAAACTGCGTGCCTCTATCGACACGATTTTCCTCGAACTCCATGCGCACATACGATCCTGGTCATGTATATCTTGGCCAACTTAGCACTGGTATAGGTAGTCTTCACGGAATGAAGTGAGCTACCTTGGTCAAACGATCAACCACTACCCAGATAGAATCATAACCTGAACGGGTCCCGGTAATCCTGTGATGAAATCCATTCCAAGTTTCTCCTGCTTCCAATCGAATCGCAAAGGTTGAAGTAACCTGCTGGCTTCGATGTTCTGCCTTTACACGTTGACAAACATCGACACGGCCACGCACTCGCAATATCCTTCTTCATACCAGTCCACCGAAACTTCCTTCAAATCCGGTACATCTTGGTGTTGCCGGGTGAATCGAGTACGGTGAATCATGAGCCTCCTGAAGAATTAGCTTCCTAAGTTCGGGATCATTCGGCACATAGATACGATCCTCGAACCATATAGTTCTGTGTTCATCCTTACGAAATCCTTTAGCTTTTCCTTCATCCATCTTTTGCTTTATCTCATCAATTTCCTTGTCCGACTTCTGGGCTTCACGAATCCTTTCGGTCAAAGTGGACTGAACTTCCAGAGTTGCAACGAATCCTCTCGGAACTATCTCCAGTCGGAGATCTCTGAGGTCATCGACTAACTCCTGGGGTAATCCTCCTGCTGTAAGAGTATTCACATAACTCTTACGGCTCATGTCATAGTCCTTTATCAACTCTAGCCATCTCCTCTGCCTGAGGTTCAATTCCTTCTGTGTGAAAATATACTTCAAGCTCTTGTGATCTGTGTAAATATCACAACGGTTTCCGATGAGGAAATGTCTCCAGGTCTTGAGTGCATGCACCACGGCTGCTAACTCCAAATCATGCGTGGCATAATTCATCTCGTGAGGTCGTAGCTGTCCGGAGGCATAAGCTACAACTTTTCCTTCCTGCATTAGTACTCCTCCGAGTCCTTGACGAGAAGCGCCACAATAAACCTGGTATTCCTTGTGTATGTCCGCAAAATCAAGATCGGGCTGTGACCAACCGCTTTTCAATTCCTGAAAACTGGCTTCACATTCCTCGGTCCAAACATACTTGGCTTCCTTCTTCAATAGCTCAGTCATGGGCTTGGCAATCTTCGAAGTTCTCAATGAACCTCCGATAATATCCTCGCGAGTCCGAGAAAACTCGCGGATCTCCTTGACCGAGGTGGGTGACTGCCAATCGGTGATCGATTCAACCTTGGCGGGTCAACCGCTATTCCTTCTCCTGAAATAACATGTCCGAGGAATCCAACTTCCTTCAGCCAAAATTCACATTTGCTGAACTTGGCATACAACTGATGTTCTCAAGTTTCTCCAGAACTAGACGCAAATGTTCCTTATGCTCTTCCTCGCTCTTGGAGAAAATCAGTATATCATCGATGAACACCACGACAAACTTGTCCAGATATTCCATGAACACCTTGTTCATCAAATTCATGAAGTATGCAGGAGCATTAGTCAATCCAAATGACATGACGGTATACTCATATAAACCATACCTGGTAGTGAATGCTGTTTTGGGTATATCCTTTTCACGGATCTTCATCTGATGATACCCTGATCGAAGATCGATCTTAGAGAATACCTTGGCTCCAACTAGCTGATCAAACAGGTCATTAATCATCGGCAGAGGGTACTTGTTCTTGATGGTTACTTCGTTCAACGCACGATAATCCACAACCATCCTCAAGCTTCCATCCTTTTCTCTACCAAAAGAACTGGGCTCCCAAGGTGATGAGCTAGGCCGAATATATCCTTTCTCCAATAACTCATTAATTTGATCCTTGATCTCTTTCAACTCATTCGTGGCATCCGATAGGGTCTCTTGGATATTGGGGTTGTGCGTGCAATAACTCGATCAGAAATTCAATGTCCCCGTCCGTGGCATTCTCGGTAATTCCTCCGAAACACATCGGAAAATCTTGCACCATCGGCACTTCCTCCCGAACAACTCCCGTGAGGGAATGCACTGATTCTTCATCCGTCTGCGTGGCTACATACTTGATCCTCTTCTCTTTCGGGGTGGTGAGCGTAATAGACTTCGGGCACGATCTATGTTTCCTTCAACTTCACAACTAATCCATGCCTAGGATTACATCCAAGGTCCGGGTTTCCAACACTATGAGGTCTGCGGGAAATTTATGGTTCCCGATGTTGAGGGTTGCATGACAGCCTAAACCTGCCATCATTTCTCCTCCTGCGGAACCGACGCTAAGGGGGCTTCTAAGGGTTTTAGTGGGCAACCCGTATTTTTCCACAACTACCCTTGATATGAATGAATGCGCTGCACCGTAATCAAAGAGTACCAAAACTGAACGTGAATTCAATAAAACTTACCAACCACAAGTTGTTCGGCTGATCATAGACGCCCTCCACGCCGATGTGGTTCACCCGAGCACGAGGGAACGGATTGGGCTTCTTCACGAGCCTCCATTGCCATTTCCATTCCTCTCGCTTGGCCTCCGGCAGTCGGTGGCATAGTGCCCCGCCTTCCGCACTTGAAGGTGTGATGTGGCTCAGATCCTTCGGAGCAGGGCAGAACGATGCTGATTGCCATTACTGCTTCCATTGCCATTGCCATGGCCTGACTTGTTGTCCTGGTTACGGTTGTTCCCATTTCCTCCATGGTTATGACCTCCATGGTTATGATGGGTGTGCCCTCCCGAGTATGGTGCATAACGGGCTTCTGGTGAGCTCCCGAGTTGTGCTTCCCCGGCTGTACTTCCGCTAT